>JBAHVQ010210612.1:0-12144 GCA_036872915.1 Nanipora kamurai
AAAATTTGTGGGTTCCAGACCGCTGCTGGCCGCGGATCTGCACCAGTATTGCTCCTATCAGTCTTCGAAGGTCCTCGGAGAACTACATCTCCCCTTCAGGTAAGTACCCTCCGGAGAAATTTTATTTCTCTCATACGCGACCGACTGGTCATCGGAATCAATGATACGGCAACCCAAAAGAAGCTATTGCAAGATCGGAAACTTACCTTGTCTAAAGCAATCGACCTCTGCCGCAGCAGTGAAACCATAAGGAAACAGATCAAGAAACTTCACGAAGATAGCGAAGAAGCCATCAGCGCCATCCAAACCAACAGACACGAAACCGGAAATCGCGAAGCCAAAATTCAATGTAAATATTGCGGAGGAATACATCAGAGAAAAAAGGAATTCTGCTCAGCCTTTGGAAGCCGATGTAAAATTTGTGGTCCCAACAATCATTTCGCAAAAGTATGCCTCCAAAAAGCCTAAAATCCTCGACAAAAACCACTCCATTCCGTGACCGAAAACGATTCAAGCGACTCTGGCGACTCTGTGTTGACAGTCGAATTATCATCTACCGGAAACGAAAGCATCCTCGCAGTTCAAGAAACTGACTCTTATCCATCGCGTCTTTTCACCACAATGGACATCAAAGGTGGAAACACAATAAAATTCCAAATCGACACAGGAACAACCTGCAACGTTCTCAAAGAAAGTGAATTAAAGGGGACTAAATATCAACGGCACATTAAACATACTTCGCAAGTACTTAAGATGTACAACAATTCGTCGCTCACCCCCCTAGGCAAGTGCAAGATACAACTGAAAGACCCACAAACCAAGAGAAAATTCAATCTCCCATTCACCATCGTCGATGAGGAGCACGCGAACAACAATCTTTTAGGTTGTCGCACAGCACAACAGATGAAACTAATTCAAAGGGTATGTCCAAAACACATCATCAGTCAAGTCAACGGAGACCCTAACATGCCAAGCTTAACAGGATTGACGCTGCAGGACATCAAAGACACCTATCAAGATGTCTTTGAAGGTCTTGGTGTACTGGATCCAGAATTGCACCTCGAAATAGAGCCAGATTCCACACCAGTACAACTGCTGCCAAGAAAGATCCCGGAATCACTGAAACAACCATTACGAGACCATTTAGATGAACTTGTCAAGCTCGACGTTGTAGAGCGAGTCGACTGTCCGACCGACTGGGTCAGTGCGATGGTGGTAACAACCAAAACAAATGGAAAAATTAAACTTTGCCTCGACCCCCGGCCCCTCAACAAAGCACTGAAAAGATGCCGAGATCCAATGCCAACTATTGAGGATGTACTCCCTGAACTTTCCAACGCCAAAGTTTTCACCAAAGTTGACTGCCGCAACGGTTACTGGCAAGTAAAGTTGGACGAACAATCTTCGTTATTAACGACATTCAACACTCCCTTTCGCAGATTCAAGTGGAAACGCATGCCTTTCGGTATCTCTCCCGCCGGAGAGATCTTCCAGCAACACCTGGATCAAGCAATCGACGGCCTGGACGGCGTACGGACGGTCGCAGATGATATCTTGATAATAGGAAACGGAACGACTATGCATGATGCTTTGTCTGATCACGATGAGAAACTCAAGAAGTTATTTGAGCGCTGCAGAGCCAAAAGAAGACGTCGATGCCATACACCGGCCACGTCCTTACTTCCGATGGCGTCAAAGCCGGTCCAGCGAAGGTGCAAGCGATCTTAGAAATGAAGCACCCCGACAAAGAGTCAGAAGAGTGCTAGGAACGGTCAATTATCTGGCCAAATTCCTCCCACATCTTTCACAGGTGTCTGAACCGCTCCGACAGCTCACCAAGAAGGACCAACCGTACGTATGGAATGAGACACACGACGCAGCCTTCGCCGAAATCAAGAAGTTGATCACTGAACCACCAATCCTCAAGTACTACGAACCCCAAAAACCGTTGATTGTGCAGTGTGATGCCGGCGATCATGGATTGGGAGCAGCACTCATCCAAGAAGGAAAACCCATCGCATTTGCGAGTCGAGCATTATCAAATACCGAAAAACACTATGCTCAAATAGAAAAGGAGCTATTGGCCATCGTTTATGGAACGGAACGCTTCCACCAGTATACCTATGGTCGTCCTGTCACAGTAGAGTCAGACCACAAGCCCCTGAAGGTGATTCACAAGAAAAACCCTATCTGCAGCTCCTCGACGCCTTCAAAAAATGATGCTGAGACTGCATCAATACGACATAACCATCCATTAAAAGAAAGGAACAGAAATGTTGTTGGCAGATACCCTCAGCCGCCATCATTTAGAGCATCCCGCTTGCGATACTGAAAAAACTCCTGAAAGCGCAGGGAATGTTGAGGATAAAGACAAGCTGGAAGAGATTAATCAGCTGTTGACAAACGAAACTACGACCATGGAGTTCCGAGTTGAAACCCAGAAAGATCAAGACCTTCAAACCGCCAAGACATTCATCCAGTCAGGATGGCCCGAAAAAACCACAGGTCTAAAGTTGACAGTTACTCCATACTACCACATCCGAGATGAACTAGCAACCCAAGAAGGCCTTGTGTTCCGAGGAGACCGGCTGGTAGTCCCTAAGTCCCTGAGAAGACAGATATTAAGCGAACTCCACTCAGCACACCAAGGACTCGAATCTACACTTAGGAGGGCAAGAGAAACCATTTATTGGCCGCATCTGAACCAAGAATTGAAGGACTACATTTCCCGATGTGAAACCTGTGACACGTACAACTACAGGCAACCAGAACAACCTCTCATGCCCCATGACATACCAGAATGAGCATGGGCTAAAGTCAGCTGCGACCTGTTTGAGTTCAACGAGAAATCATACCTGGCCACCGTCGACTACTACTCAAATTTCTTCGAAGTCGACCGCCTCGACCAGCTAACATCGAAGGATGTAATAAAAAAGCTCAGGCCTCATTTTGCCAGGTACGGCATACCGGATACAGTAGTAACAGACAACGGACCGCAATTTATCAGCGAAGAATTTCAAGAGTTCTCAACGAAATTCGGATTTGAGCATGTTCGTACCAGCCCGTACCACCACCAATCCAACGGCAAAGCGGAATCAGCCGTCAAACAAGCCAAGCGATTACTGCAAGCGTGCAAGGCATCTGGTGATGACCCGTAACTTGCCCTCCTCACCGTCAGAAACACTCCACAGAGTACTCATGGCACTAGCCCAGCCAAGCGCCTACTGAACCGCCGCACGAAAACACGATTGCCCATTTCCGAGAAACTACTCAAATCCAAGACCAACCGCCGAGCTGCCGAGTGCATCCGGAGAAGACAAGAACTCCAAACGAAATACTATAACTGAGGAGCCAAGGAGCTCTGCCCATTAGAAGAAGGAGATACGGTGAGAATACAGCCAACCCGACCTGGACACAAGGAGTGGAAAAAAGGAAGAGTCCTGCGAAAGGTCGGGATAAGATCATACGAAGTCGAAAGTAACGGATACACTTATACTAGGAACAGGAAATTTCTACGAAAATCGGCGATAGAAGATAATGATGAAAACATGGATGAGGAACCGGCTACGCCTGGAGCGCTAATACCCGCGGCAACAACAACAAACACCGAGGAACCGATTACCCAACCAACGACTTCTGGGACCGCAAATATAGAGGAGAGGAGACAACGGAAACGACCAGCGTCGCAGCCAGGACCCGCAGTGGTCGACTTGTCGAGAAACCCACTCGACTCGGGTTCGAAACATAATCAACACTAAATACTCTAGGACATTTGTACATTTAAAAAAAAAACCCTCAAAGAAGAGGAGATGTTAGTAACAAGTACTGTTAATATTACGTTGCGCTTGGGCGCGGAGAGTGGGGAGAGTTTAAAAAAATAAATAAAGCGCCAAAGACGGTTATACGAGAGCTTTGTAAATGATTGAGGATTGATTAAATGTCACAAAAAATACCGAGCTTAAAATACTGTGTACTTAAGGGTTCAGTTGACGGTTTTCTCCTTCCCAAGTTCCGCTGTTCGTCATTTGCTTAGTCTGTGAAACTGACGTGACGTCACTAGTATAAATTAATATTTCCCTACGTTCTTTCGGTGTTGCTTCGTGGGTACTCGGATCTCGGACTAATTGAAAGGAAGTGAAACGAACAAAAGTATCTTGAAGACTTTGCTCTACCTCAAAGATATCTGTGTCATGATCTGAGTTGGTTTCAAAGCTGGAACTATCTTTTAAAGTGCTGCTGTTTGTAGAAGTTGAGATCAAACTGGTGTCAAGGGAGATATTGGGATGTTCTGTGTATTTAGCTGGTAATGAGCGCCACTGCCACTGTGAATAATAACCAAAAATTGCAAAAAATGTTGACATGGTATTCCAGTATGGCTAAAATCTGGACATGAGCATTTTGGCATGGTTGTTTGATTACCAAAACTGAGGTTGTCCAAGTGTCACATGACTGGGACTTGCATTTAAAATGGCCTGAACCCTCCTCCACAACCATCTGAATGTGTTTTGCAGATACTTCGGATGCTGATCTTATGCGAGTTATGCAATGCTTTATGAATGGTCTGGGTTTGTTGTGCAAATAATGTGATATATCTGAGTTGTACTGCCAATATCCTCCACTACATTTTGTGTTGAGCCCTATGTGCCTAAATTAAGGTAAAAAGTAGTGTTAGAAAATGTTATTGAATGGAAATATACTCAGGTCTGGCTTGTCTTGTTGGAAATGTCAAAAACAAAGACAAGTTAGGGAATGCAAGCTCACTTTTTGTTTGCACATATAACTACTGTACAGTATAAAACAACACATAGACCAAAAATAAACAAAAACTAAAATGTGAATCAGAATACTGTATGAATTTTATGAGAGTTTCATTTTTGGGGTAAATTTTGTTTTGCACTTTTCAAACCATGAGCTGGCTATCGTTTGTGTGTTACAGCACCTCTTATATTTGTCTGGAAAAAACTCTTCAACCACAACACTTATCATTCCACTGAGGCTATTCTTATTTCTGGCCATTAGATACTGGTATTTTAAAGATTCGTTCATCTGTTCAGCACCATTGTTTGTATTTATGCTGACCAAGAATCTCTCCTGTCTGTACGCCCAAACCCATCTCTGAAAAATAATAGTTTTAGCAAGGTTTAAAGTAGGTTTAATAACTGATGAAAAACAAACCAGTTACATTAAATTATTTTAAGCAAAATACCAAAATGCTTAGTCAGAATTTTTTCCCAAACATCTGTCAGCAATGTCACAATACTGAGTGATTTAAAGTAAACATGTAAAAAAGGGTGGAAAAAAATTGCAATCTCTGTTTGGGTGATGATTATTATTATTATTATTGTTGTTATTATTATTATCGTCATCATTACCATGATCATTATCATCATTATCATTGTTATTATTATTGTATTATTTTATTATTATTTTGATTTTTTGTGATGAAAAGTAAGAATTCTAAGGGATGCAGATGGTCTACAATGTTAACCCAATAAACCTGTTCCTTGTTTCAATGTTGATAGTTACTGCAATTGCAAATGTGGTGAGTCTTATCACTCAACATTGTCAACATTGAAAAATTGTCTGTGTGGGGTGGGGTATGAGCAAGGGGAAGGCAATATCTGCTTTATTTTGACTGGATACTGAAAGTGTTTTTCACATGTTTGTTCCCTGAAGAAGGACCAAGTTTCATGCATTGCAATTGGGTGACTATTTACTGATAATTTGGGCGGGTAAAGGGCCAAAAACATGAACCAAGACTAGTTTCTAGTAATACAATATAAATTACACATGAATGCTCACCTGGTCCTCAACTCGTACTCTCTTATAAGCTTCATAGCTTCTTCAACAGTCCTAACATATCCTGAATACTTATTGGTTGAGCCTTCGAATGACTTTTTCCTGGTTGGATCGACGGTAACGTTTGCGGCAAATTTGTCAGGTTCGCCGTGGGTATTCAAGCAAAACTCGCTTTCTGTAGCCATCGAAAATGTAAACTCCACTCTATAAAATCTTTGACCAATATACACGGAAAAATTCCAAGTGCTGTTTGTATATTAAGGTAAAGGTATAGGCAAACAAGTAGACAGTCGTGCTTTATGTAAATGTACTAGGAGAACTTTGAATTTCGCGCAAATGAAGTAAATTAGCGGGAATTTTAATTAATCGTTTCGCGAATCACCTCGGTTTTCGAGTGAAGTTCGAACTTGCGACACGATGAATACGGAAGTGAATATCATCATTGATGTAACGTCACGTCAATTTCACAGGTGGAAACTAGTGCTAACCCAATTCGACGTGGCATTGTCGGGTAACTTCAGTAGTCGAAATATTTAAAAAACTAACCAAAAAAAAAGAATAAAATTCCAAAATTGTTAGCGAGAGATCAACAGAAAGAAAAACAAAACCAAAAAAGTCGTAAAACCATTGGAAAATTCAGAAAAAAAAACAAGAAACCAGCAACCGAAACCGGAACGTGTCTCAAGACAAAAGCTGAACGAAAACCTAAAATTTGAAGATGAACGCGACAGCTCCAAGTAACTATCCGATGGCTACGCTTTACGTGGGTGATTTAGCTCCCGATGTCAACGAAGCTGTACTTCTTGACAAATTCAGTGCAACAGGGCCTGTTGTATCGATCCGTGTTTGCCGAGACTTGGCGACACGCCGTTCTTTGGGTTATGCTTACGTAAACTTCCAGCAGTCTGCTGACGGTAAGTTTTCTCTTTAAATTCGTTTATGAGTCTTTCGTCTGCTCAAGACATGACTTTTTGTTGATTCGTTGAGAAGAAGGTTTCCTAAAATGTGAAATGAATTAATTTTTTTTGGTCGTTTGGTAGCTGAAAGAGCTTTGGACACGATGAATTTCAAACCGATTAAGGGCCGTCCATGTCGCATCATGTGGTGTCAACGAGATCCTTCCTTGCAAAGATCTGGCGTGGGAAACATTTTCATCAAGAATTTGGACAAGAATGTCGATAACAAGGCGCTTTACGGTACTTTCAGTGCTTTCGGGAACATTCTGTCGTGTAAGATAGCTCTTGACGAAAACGAAAACTCGAAAGGGTTTGGCTACGTTCATTTCGAAACGCAGGAAGCAGCAGACCAAGCCATAGAGAAAGTGAACGGCATGTTATTGAACGACAAGAAAGTGTAAGTTCTTCACCAGGTTTAATTAAGTAGAACTTGTACAATAAAAGTTTGACTGAGCTTAGTTTTAATTGATTGGCCGTTTTTAGTACTAGAGACGCATTATGCGTCTGGACGAACTTGGGCAAACATTTGTAGTTCGTCTGGTTATTCGTCTGTAGTATAAAAACGGGCACACGACGCATTATGCGTCTAGACGAACTAAGTTCGGTTATTCGTCTTGTAAGACGCACAGCCAGTGATAGTTCGTCTAGGCCATTAAGGCACATAATGCGTCTGCGTGTATAAAGACGGCCATCACACGAATAATCCGAAAAACATGTGACCGTGATACAAACAGCCAGCGACTATGCGCTAAAAATTTTAAGATGGCGAGTGGGGAAAACTGTGCGACTGTTGCTTCAGCAAGTTCAACGTCAAAAAACCAGCGAAAGTCTCGTCAATGAACGGAAACGGAACTTAAGTACTTTGCACATGTTTTAGTTGATGAAAAAAACGAGTTTGCGTACAAACTCGATACTCTGGCTCTTAAGAAAACGGCGAATAAAAGTGTGTTCGAAGAGATTTCAGCTGAGTTCAAAGAAATTATGTCGAGAGAAGAGTTTAAAGCAGAAAATCAGCGAGAACATTATCCCTCAAAATCGAAGAAAGATTTATCGCCTTTAAATATTGATCCCGAAAAGCTCAGGATCAAGTACAAGTGGTTAAAAGATCAATGGCGGAAATACTCCGATCGTATCAAGAAAGGAAGTGGCAAGTCTCTTATTCAAGAACCTGACTGGTATAGAATTATAAACCCCGTGTTTTCTGACACTCGTGGAAATTTGGACATTGCGACCAAGGCAAGCCACGTTTTGTCAGAAGACTCAGACAACTCAGAGAATTTAAACAGTGATGATACAGAACAGGCGGATGTTATGATGGGTACGAGGCTAGTGAGTCAGATTTACTCATTACCAGCGATAGTGGATCTGAATGTAAAGCGAGAAACCCATTGAAGAAAGAATTGGATGTTAAACCATTGCCTCGAAGAAAGCGGATCAGAACCCAGAGTCAGGCTATTAACGAAATAGCAAAGAGTTTCAGTACAATGGGTGAGTCATAAAAACGCCATTCTGAAATGGTGATCGAGGCAGAAAAAGTAAGACATGCAGAATTCATCGCCTTTCAAAAGGAACAGGCTGAACTAAACAGGCAGCATGAGCTGAAGATGCTTGAAATAATGGTGAACTATTCTCACCAGCCATCACAACAGCCAACAACCATGCAGTCACCACTAAATAGCCCACTCATGTACAATGCTGTACCTTACAACCATGGTGCAATACCGGGAAGGGAGGGACAAGGTAACATTTTAAATTTAGACAATCAGGATAATCAACTATCCATGGGATGGTATTAATAGACTGTCATCCAATTCCACCAACTTCAAATCTTCTTTTGGATTGAACATTTCCTTTTGTCAGTTTCATATTAATTTTGCTTTGACATTTGATTTCATTCAGCATGTGTTGCAGTTTTAAAACATAACTTTTTAGTAGCAGTTTTGGTTTGTCCGTTAATTCTTTTCAAGTCTACAATGTAAGAACAAACTTTTAAGAACAAAAAAGTATTTAAATATATTTTATATTTATATTTTATATTTCATTTTATAATTTATATAGTGTTGATAAAACTGTGACTTTGAAAATCAGGTCATTTTATGCTATTGTCGTGCTAGATTATATCTATATATGCTAAGTACTGGTAAAGATATACATAATTATGAATTTATTTCTAATAGCAGGGGGTGGGCCACAAAAATTAAACAATTGGTCTTGAGTGGGTTAACAAAACGATAATAAATTGACTTTGCAAAATTACTTGGCCCACCTCCACTCCCACTGAAATAATGAACAGTTCCCTACTATTCAAGCTGTGTCCACTGGGGCAAATTCAATTTTACATGAAAATAAGTTACTCTATATGATTAAAACATCTTCATATTAGAAAAAGTGCAATAAATGTAAATTTAAAGTCTTTCATGGTTTAGGCACTTTAAGGTAATTTTTTTAAACATATCTCAACAGGCAGTTTATTAATTTTATAACATTTTCTGAATATTTACAGTTCTTTTAACTAGCATCATTTCTTTTCTCCTTCATATCCCACAGCCAGCTGGCAATGATTTCTTTTGCTGTGCTTGCATCTGCATCTGTGTTACAGTCATTGCGAATAAGATTAAGTTCATTTACATTTAAGTTCATTTAGTCGCCACCTCGGATTACATGGATCGTCTCTGTGGATACATATGTTATGGAGAACAATGCAGGTCATAATGATAAGGGAAATATTCTCCAAGTGGCATTATGTTTTTTTGTAGGGAATTCTCCACCTTCCCTTTTGTAAAATAAGTTTATTGTCCGTGTCTTGAAAGCCTCCTCAACACGTAAACAACAAGCCTTTTATAGGCTCTAATTTACGTAAGTCCTAAATTTACATTAATTTTCATAACCTATGACATTTCCCTTTTTCTAATTTTGTTTTAAAGTAATCTAAATTGCATTAAAAAAACCGTTTAATATACTGTAACTATAGCCTTAAAAAAACCCCTATAATTTGTTCATGGATCTCAATATCTCTAATAATCCACCTTAGTCTACAAGTTCTCAATCAACCGTGAAGGTGCTTTCCGAATCCGTGTACTTCTTCTAACAGGCTGATGTGATTGTTCTCCACTTTCTATATGATTTGTCGGCGATTGTACTTGCTCCGGTTCTATCCCCGGAGATGATATTTTTTCAGGAGAGCATTCTTCTTCACTGAAAGACTCCATTGGTGAATTACTTTTCAAAGGTGCTTCTTTAGTTGGCATGAGATGATAACGGTTTCGCCGTAACTGCATTCCGTTTGGAGTTGCTACCACATAAGAACGAGGAGATTTATGCTGTTTCACAACCACTGCAGGATTCCATTCACACCCCTGTCGAATTCTTACGGACTGCTTTGGTTGTAAACAAGGCAATGGTTTCGTACCCCGATCATAGAATGTTTTCTGGCGCAACTGACGTAACTGTAACCTCTGACGAACATCCTTAGTCGACTGAGACTTAGGATTAAGAAGATGCTTCGGAAGTAGTAACTTCGTTCTCAGCTTTCTACTCATCAACAGTTCTGCTGGAGATTGTTCCATACCACTTATTGGAGAATTACGAAACTCGAGCAAGGCAAGAAATGCATCCTGTTTGGAATCCTCTGCTTTCTTTAATAACAGCTTCATGGTTTGCACGTTCCTCTCCACGAGTCCATTAGAGCGCGGATAATGTGGACTGGATGTCACCACTTCTATTTCCCAATTTCTCGCGAAATCTCTAAATCTAAGGCTGTTAAAAGGCATATTATCGGCGATAGTTTTCTCTGGAATACCATGACGGGCAAACATGTCTTTCATTGCTAAAATAACTGCTTCACTATTCTTGTGATTTAGCTTTGCTACTTCAGGGTACTTCGAGAAATAATCGACTACCAAAAGATAATCTCTTCCTTTATAATAAAATATATCCGCTGCCACGGTTGACCAGGGTCTTTCTGGAACTTCCTGTGGTATTAAAGGTTCTCTCTGGTTACTTCGCTGATATTGTAGACATGTACTGCACTGTGAAACCATTTCATCGATGGAGCTATTAATTCTGGGCCAAAATACTGCCCCTCTAGCTCGTGCTTTACATTTCTCCATTCCCAAATGGGTGTGACATGTTTCAACGAATATCAAGAGTTTTATTGTTAAATTATAGTATATAAATGAATACAAAAGAACAAGTTTTCTATCTGTCTCCGCCGAGCGCGTCTCCTCCTCCTTAGCTGTCTTATCTGTCTCTTCCTCATACGTCCCGCCCCCTGTATGTCAATATCAACCATAAGATTTAAAAATAGAATGTCAAATGTCACAATGGGCTTCATGTATCCGATCCAAAATTTCTTGTCTAAGAACTTGTGGAATGATGATACGATCTCCTTTAAACATTAAGCCATCGTAACTGCTTATTTCATCTCTATAGGTCCAATACGGTTGAATTGCTATAGGTGTTTCAGCTTTCGTCTGTGGCCAACCATCCATAACAACTTGAAACAGTTGCTGGAGCTCTGTACCCTTCTTGGTCTCTTTTAACAACCTAACAAACATTTTCTCCGAAATGCAGCCAGATTCTAAGATATGGATTTCAAACTCATCTTGTGGATCGTTTATCTGCATGGGTAGTGGTGACCGAGACAGAGCATCTGCAATGACAAGGTCACTACTTGGTGTATATTTCACTTTGATCGCGTAAGGTTTTAATTTAAGTATCATTCTCTGCAATCGAAGAGGAGCTTGATGAATGGATTTCTTTAATATTGCCTCCAATGGTTTATGATCGGATTCAACAATCACTTCACGTTGTCCATATAGATACTGATGAAAATGCTCACAACCAAAAACTATTGCGAGCATTTCTATTTCAATCTGTGAATAGTTCTGCTGACACTTAGTTAACGCTTTGGACGCATACGCAACCGGACGGTAGTTCTTGTAACAGCACTGCACCCATACCTTTAGAGCTGGCATCAACAGACAAACAAATTGGTTCCTCTTGATTAAAGAATTTTAAGACTGGCGGATCCCCAGTTATTGTTTTCAAGGTTGTAAACGCTTCTTCTTGTGCTTGATCCCAGAACCATTCGACATTTTTCTCCAACAACTGACGAAGTGGAGCAGTTACCTGGGCCATGTTTGGGATGAACTTAGAAACATACGTAACAATGCCCAGAAATCTCTTCAACTCTTCGCAATTAGTGGGCTGCGACATTTTCGTAATCGCTTCAATTTTCTGGGCATTTGGTTTAAGTCCATCTGAACTGAACACATAACCCACATAACTCACTTCAGAGACTCGAAAGCTGAACTTCTCTGGATTTAACTTAAGGTTTTTCTCCCGACATCTTGCTAACACCAAGCGAAGCCGTTCATCATGTTGCGTA
>JBAHVQ010210643.1:0-12142 GCA_036872915.1 Nanipora kamurai
GGGCGGCCCCAGGAACGCCATCACGGGCTCCGGCTTGGTGCATTCCACCTTCTGGAATCAGATTGCGTTGAAGAAGACCATGGGAGAAGCCTTCAAAGATGGTGACCTTTCGCAGCTGAAGAATGTATGTGTTTTAGTGTTTTTTATATACTGTACTTGGATGTGCGGTGCTGCTTGTAAGTGATTGTTGTGGTTGACGAACTAATAGTTGAAGTTATAAGTGTTTACCCGCTACTAAAGTTGGATTTACTAACTTCATTATCGCTAGACTTAATGAAACATGTAGAGGCGAACTTGTGTTGAACATCTTACTGCTGCGCAACTCCAACGGTTGAACTTGAGCTGCTTGACTAACTAACTTATAAGTCTTGCAGTTGCACTTAGTAACCACACCCGAACTTCAACTGCAGTGGACTTACAACGTTACACAGTCGGACTTCCTAAGTCCGACGGTTGGACTTAGAAGTCTCAAGCATGTTGGACATTTTAGACCAGGAGACCATGCTTGTTGGCAGCAAAATGCACATCATGAGGAGGGTCTTCTTCATCGCAGCTGCCAGCTTGTTGCGACGCTATATATATGTGTATACATATATAGGTACATATAGGTAGATACAGTTACAACATGTCTATTTTGTTTGTTTGTCTGTCTGTTTGTTTGTTTCTTGGTTTGTCGTTTGTTTGTTGGTTTGTTTGTTCGTTTGTTTGTTGGTTTGTTTAGTGAACAGGGCTAGTTGGCTATAGTTAGCTGCAGTGGTCCTATATCCTCTCCAAGCTTCAAGCCCAGCAGGGTAGCGGTCTTTGCGAACCGCTTCTCACCTGGAGGGGCTTCTCAGGTCCTTTGAAAAGCACCGCAAGCCTGTCCAGCTGGCGCCTATATCCTCTCCAAGCTTCAAGCCCAGTGGTCAAGCTTCTCACCCCAGCCTCTCTTCTTTGCCCCTTTCCTATGTTCATTTCATTTCCTTTCCTTGCCTTTCCTTTCCTTGCCTTGCCTTTTCTTGCCTTGCCTTGCCTGATCTTCTGGATCACCTCCGTTTGTTTCCTTGGGCTGGAAACATTTGTCTTTCATTTTGTTTTCTATGTTTCCTTTCCTATATCCTTTCCTGTATCCTTTCCTTTCCGTTCCTTTTCTTGCCTTGCCTCGCCCTTCCCTTAACTTTCCTTTCCTGTCCTTTCCCTTCCCTGAACCTTCCACTCCCAGCCCTTTCCTTCCCTGATCCTTTTCCTTTTCCTGTCCATTCCCTTCCACTTCATCTGTTTTCTTTTTGAGACTCATTGCCTTAAGCGGCCTTCAGGCCCTCGTATACAAGATCAGCAATCGGACCCTGTATATATACGGCTGATAACCATATTTATGCTCATAACCTGTACGGCTCATAACCTGACCCTCAGCAAAACCAGAGGCGCAAGCACTTCTTGAAGGCATTCATGCATGCATGCCTGTCATGTCAGACAGAGGCGCAAGCACTTCTTGAAGGCATTCACGCATGCATGCCTGTCATGTCAGACAGAGGCGCAAGCACTTCTTGAAGGCATTCATGCATGCATGCCTGTCATGTCAGACAGAGTGCTCTCACGCTGCGGCTGCATGGTCCGGATTGAATGAACTATATATAGTTGGATACCAAAATTGCAAGAAGATGGCGACTCTCAAGGGCATAGGTCCAGAACCGATTCTGTTAACAATGCGTTATCTATCCAACACGCCCTGTTCGTCCTTTCTTGGTTTGTTTGTATGTTTGTTTGTTTGGTTGTATACGTCTGTCTGTTTGTTTGTTTGTTTGTACGTCTGTCTGTTTGTTTGGTTGGTTTGTTTGTTTGTACATAGTTTGAAAAGGTGTATGTGATACTTATTTAAAACACATGTGATTTGAACAAAAAACCCTCTGAAACTATATAGTCATTCATATATGAAAAACTTATTTACGAATAGTTTTTAACGGCAGGTCGAGAACGGAAGGAACCCAAACAAACAGCGAACCCACACCAACACACACACAAACACGCAATAACAAAAACAACCAACACAAACAAATAGAGGAATAGCGCCACGCACAAAAAGAAACAACAAACAACAAAGCGCAAACACGAGTAAACGCAACACCAAGAACGCAAACAAACCTGGGTTTTAGTTCCCCCAACGCCCAGAGGGGAGCCAGGCCTCCCATGGTATTGCGTTGGGGGAGCAAACAAACATATTCGATGTCTCTATGTATAATTTAATATATGTTATTCTAAAATATTTTTATTACTATCAAAAACTACCTTATTATTTCATTCATATATATTTCATATTATCTATTCACAAATTTCATCCACTCGCTCTTTCCACACGGGAATCAAGTCGAGTCGAAAAACCCTACACATTTGCAGGGTGAGCGACATAACCCTGTTGGAGCACAAGGTGACATATAACCCTGCAAATTTTGCAAGGTCAAAACCTTTGCGGCATTATCAACGCCGTCGTGCCTTCCTTTTTCCATGTCAGGACTCCTTGAACTGTTTCAGTAGGAACCCACACGGAATTGTGTTTGATTCTCAACTGGTTCTTTCCAGCAGTCTCCCATGGACTGATCATGCTCCAACATTCACCGGCCCTCACATGCAGATGAACTTGTCCATACACCACCTCACTTCCACGCGCACAGCGAACCAAATCGTCTCTCCTACAAGTTCCGAACTGGATACGCGCTTGCAACGCGTACTCCACAATGGTGTGGGCCAGGGACATGCCTGTGCAAAGTTCAAGGCTTTGCCTGACAACATCAGGCGCTGGTAGAATTGGTGGCTCCAAGCCCACATTGTGCAAAAGAGAGCCCTCCATTCTTTCCAGCCGTTGAAACTGTGCCAAGGATGTCTCCAACAACAGGTTCCGCGACCACTTGGCCTGGGCAGTCACTTATATCTTTGAACAAAAAATGCAAAAACGAAGAAACACATGAAGGACAATAATCCTACAAAGAAACTGTATATAGATCCACACTCAGGCGCATTCACATTGTGCGATGCATTCCCATACAATTTCACGAACTTGTGGCGCCGTTCGTGCGTGAAGCAGCTGAGTAGGTAACCTTGAGAACGTAACAAAGGGCCCAAGTGCTGTGTGAAGTGATGTTTGGGCAGCACATCATCTTCAGAATAGGCCAGCTTGAAGTTGCGCAAGTGTTTCTGCGATAGCCGGCTGAGCTCCTGCGCAAAAAAACAATCCTTTGAGAAAACTATATCTGAACTAAAACATGAACCCTTGCAATTCTCGAATGAAAAAAACCCTGTAGGGAAAACCACACTGACCGTTCCTCCGCATCTATCACCTTCCGCATTGAATGGTGTAACAATTCCAGCAATTCCACCAAGGAAATGAACGACACATATGCAGCAGAATTGTTCACTCCCAGTGTGGAGATATAGTATCGCAGCGGCACATAAAGAGACAAACACTGAGAGGCCGATGCTGTGAACGAAGCCGGCTTTCCCTTGAATGCCAATGTGGCAGCTTTCGCCTCTGTTGCAAATTGACTCGGCCACGTCAGACCTGACAGGAACTGATGGATGTTCGTGCTGTCGAACCCGTGCGCATGCAATGCCTTCATCGCAAGGTTCACCTGGCAGGGTTTCAAACACAGAGCCCTGCGGACTTCATGGTCCCCGCAAGGTTTGCACAGAACCTGGAAATGTCAAAACCCCGCGGGACTTCATGGCCCCGTCCAAGGTTGAACTTCAGTCGCCTCCAATTGAAAGGTGCCTTGAACGAGTAGGCAGTGCATCCAGTCCCACTGAACCATGGAAATTGGGCGCCAGGTTCTCCTCAACTCAAGATCAAACAAACATCCATGCGTTCCAAAGTTCATGCCCAGACTTTGTTCCAACTGGGCAAACTCGCCCTTTCTGAGATGAGGCTTCTTGGCCGCCAGGTGGTCACACACCGACCACAACGTTTCATCACTATGTGGACGAAACCTGCCGAACTCGTGCTCGACATGGCTGACCAAGCCATCTCCATGCTTCCACAACTCAGATGCATGAAGAACGCAGTTGCGGCACATGATGCAACACTTGTTTCCAGAAGCCCCCTTGCACATCAGGGTCTGCTTCAAGGCGCCTTCGTCCGATATCATCAACCGGAGCTCCGCCTTGAGAATCCCAACACCCTCGATGTACACTCCATCCTGGAATCCTCCTCCGAGCCGCCGAAACACCTCCCTCATCAGCTGGGACAACCCGTCCTCTAGCCTCTTCACCTGATCGCTGGTCGCCACGGTAAAGGTGTTCCAGCACAGCTCACTGCCAAGGGCTTCTTCCAATTGCAGAAACGTCCAGTAAACTGCCCAGCACTTGCGAGAGCTAACAGCTCTCAGCACGTTGCCTGGCAAAACTTCGTCCGCGTACACGCAGATCTGCCAAGCTTGATCAACCGGCGAACGCCGGGCCGCCTTGTGGCGCAAAGTCTCCCTGTACGCAGGGCTAATGCGCGCCAAATGGTCCACCGTCACAACAGGGTCAGCGTAGCAAATTGTGACAGGATTTCCGTCCTTTCCAGTGCAAAGCATCTCCTTGACAAGGTCACCATAAATACCAGTCACCGCAACTTCTTCCTCACGGCGCCGCTTCAAAGTGTAGCGAGAGGTGCTTTCGTTCAACAGCTCTGGATTATGCTTCACGCTTTCCAAAATCTGGGCCAGCGCAGAACTGGACACATACGAATTGCCAGCCAGGTTGGCCAACCTCTTTGGCGCCATCGCAATCTGACAAAGTATCTCTCCAAAACTCACGTGTTCTTCATGTTTGTGTTGCGTCTCATTGAAATGTGTCTCTCAAAAGCTCATGTGTTCCTCATTTGTGTTTGTTTTATCACTTTATCAATGTTCCTTTGTTTTTCAATGTTCCTTTGAAAAACACCCTGGCAATGTCAATGTACACAAGCTTCAGACTTGGCACTGTCACTATACGCATTCCTTGACATCGACAAATTCTGCATGAATAAAACAATTGAAGCACACTGAGCAATAAGCTCTGGAATACAAACCCAACGATAAACGTTGGGTAAATGGAAGAGCGAACTGACAAACGCAAGCAAGAAACAAACCCATTTTAGGATTAAAGCTCAAAACCCAACAGTAAGCGTCAGGTATATACATGCAAAACACATTCACAAACACCAGCGCTGAAACGCTAGGTTGTGCAAAGCGCATCTCTTTTTCCATCAAGTCGATCGCAGTCACTTCTTCAAGGCTGCCTTTACAGCCGAATCGCACCAGGCCTTGCAGGCGTCTTGTTGCAGCGTGCCCTTTCTCATCTTCTCTATGGCATCGTCAGCTATCTCGGTCAGTTGCTCCCGTGTCAAGGCCAAATCGCCAAATTGGCACAGCTGCCGGCCGCACTTGATCACCTGCTTGTGGTGCTTGGACCTCCACTCCTTCACATAGCCATCTGAGATGGCTGCTGGCCTTTTCAGGACCTTGGGCTTGGGCTCTTTGACCTTCGTGGACTCCCGCTTCTGGCGCGCCTTCAGAAACTCTTCAGCGTCAGCTTCAGCAGCCTTTTCCGCTGCAGGCACGTCCATGCAGTCATCTATCTTCGCAGCCTTCTCTGCAGGAGCTTCAGCCTTTGCTGGCGCTGATGGACCTGAAGGATGCTCAGCCGCCTTTGCCGTGGCTGAAGGAGGCGAATGGGTGGGCAAACGGCCAGGTGGCGTCTGCTGAGAGTCCGCCTCCTGAGAGTCAGTCCCACGATCTCCCAGCATCAAAGCTTGTTTGCCGCCTCCGCCTCCATTGCCTCCACCTCCGTGGCCTGCACCTCCCAACATCTTAAAGCCAGTAAGGTTGCCTCCTCTAGAGGAGCTCGACTGCGCATGCGGAGCGTTGCCCATCATAAACTGCATCATCGTCTGCATCATCTCCATGGGCGTGCCCCATTGTCCTTGCGAGGCTGCGGCTGCCTTGGGTTGGGCCTCCTTCGGCTGTCTCAACGGCACACTGTACTGTGCGGAGTGGTGTTTCGGCAGATCCGTCTGGCCACCTGGAGGGTCTTCCTCATCATACATCTGCTGCCAGCCATCCAGGTCCTTTGGGTTGGCGGGGAAATCAACCACATGGACCGGATGCTTCTCAGCATTGCGCACCCTGTGGCGCAAGCTCTTCTTGAAGGCATTCACGGCCTCATACCGCGTCTGCCTGTCGTCTCCAAGCTTCAGGCCCATCTGCTGCGAGGCTCGCAGGATCTCCTTCACGGTCTGCTCGCTGGGCAGGTGGAGCCCTACTCTCACACAGCGAGCCGCAAGCTTGTCAAGCTTCTCGCCCCAGCCAGCATCCGACCTCATCGCATGCAAGTCCTGCTCTGAGAGGTATCCCGTGAAGGACTTGCACGTTTGATTCGGTCGGCTACGTCTTCTGCCTGCAGGCAGCTTGCACGCCTGCTCAGAGAGCGCTTCGGAGATGCTCTCACGCTGGCTGTCATTCCATGGGCCTGTTGCAGTGAGCTCCAGCAGTGCATTCATGCCATCGATGCTCATGGAATGCGACCCGATCCGCTCCACAATGCTTTCGCATTGCTTCTGGACAAGGTCACCCCACTTCGACTTGTCCAGCAGGCCCTTCTGCGTGGCCAGGAACTGCTGTATCCCACGCACATGCTCAGCCACCTTCTGCTCATGCGATGCCATGGCTGGCAGTGCTAACATTTGCATTGAATCCAAAACCACCGCAAGTGAAGTGCAGGGTTGATTCACTCACACATGTTCACACCTTGCATCAGTTAAGATCACCGAATCACACAGACATGGTGCTTCATGATTAGCACTGGCAACCCTGCAATAACTGCATGGGTGTACATTCAAAAGAATATCGCATTCAAAAGAACTGCCACCTTTTTAGTGCCACCTTTTTAGTCCTTTTTACACTGAGTATATCATAACCCTGCAGAGTCAAGTGCAGGGTAAATCCATGCTGCCCTCTCTCACTTCTCTGGGATCTGATCGTCATCGCCATGTGCACATGTAGGTGGAGGTGGAGTACGGCTGCGGCTGCGCTCGCGCATTTTCAGGGCGGTCTCAAAACTCTCAAGCATTGTGGAGAAGCGCTGCATGCTGAGCTTCAGGTCACGCACACTCGCAAGCATGTTCACCTCCTTGCAAGCCTCGATGGTGGCATCACGACTGTCGAGCTCAAAGCTTTGTCCGAGCACGAGTGTTTCGGACATATGCTTCCCCCATCGGCCGCGACGTTGTTGGTATTGTTCGCGCCGCGTGTTCGCGTCGGGGGTGAGAGTCAAATCCATGGCTTGAACAACTCATGTGACAAGACATCAACGCAAGACAACCCTGCGTGCTATGGGTTCAGAGTGGACATCAACAATGCTCACGCCTCCAGGTTGCTCTAGCACTTTTGCACGCAAGGCAAGGCTACTCACTGTTTCACGGCTTGTTGCCGGCACCAACATGTCTTTCAGACAGCTCAAATATGACAGTATATCAGACGTATAGCGAATAAAGTTGAAGAACAAATGAAATTCAGTGTTGGTGAGAAACGTGGTTGCCACATATATACATTGCATTCATCCAAACAATACATAACAAACATGCTCAATTGTGACGCATCTACGTCTATACGTCCATGCTCCAAGCCTGGCATTCATTGCCACGGCCACGTGTCTAAACAAGACTCCAGGCCGCAGGCCCATTGCCATGCGTCTACAAAAACATTGCCACTGCCATCCAGGGCTTTGCTCCAGGCTTACCGAGCAAGTTCTGCATCTGATCCATTCTCGGATTCCTCCTCTGACTCATCCGAGTCACGATCCAGCTCCCACGCTCGGCTTTTTGCAACCAGCTGGGTCGACACCGCCACCTCCAGGCACGTGTTCCGCAAGTTCACATACCCCTGCGGAAGCTTCTGGCACACCCTGTGCAGTGGCCTGAACCCAACGCTCTTCGGCAGCTTCTGCGCCGTCAAAAGGCCGCTGAGCTCTGCCGCGACGCGGGTGGACAGCACCTGCCAGGAAAGTGCAAGGAAAGTGTTCAAAACCCTGCAAACTAACGCAGGGGTGAGCGCAAAGAGTCAAGACTCGTGCAACCCTGCGAACAATCGCATGGGGCCAACATGCCTCAACATGCATTGCAAAGACTGAAGACTCGCGCAACCCTGCGAACAATCGCATGGGTTTAACAAGTGACAAACAAACACCCAAACATACACCCAAACCATCCCAAACCCAACCTGGCCTTCAGCGTGGATCGGATCGTGACTCCCATGCGGTCGCACACACGTTTGTGCATACGCTGGACCAATGCACGAACCGTGATGTACTGGTTCTTTGGCCAGCTCACGCTCCCGACCATCCTCTGGCTCAATGCGTGCAGCGACATGTAGATCCTCTCCGTCTCAGCACAGTAGCCAACATACGCTGAAAGTGTCAGCACGCCAGCCATCAGCTGGCGAACCACCATGTTCCTGTCACCCTTGTGACGCAAGAAGCGCCACCACTTGACCTGGCCACGGTCCGTCTCCTGGACATGGTGGCAGCCACGAGCTCCGAGCCCTTCACTCAAGTCCAGCTTCCAGGGCAGGTTGTCGATGAAGAGCACCTGGAAGTCTCTCGCATCCATCCGCTCTACCTGCCTGGTAGGCAATTTCCGAAAACAGTGTGGTCGCACCGTTTCGGTCACATCCCATGGCTGTCCCTCATTGACAAAATGAGCTCGTAGACCATATGCGCCATGAGGAAGACACTTGCCACACACATCCACACACTATGGCAAGTTTGAGCCCAAAACTCTCACCATAGCAAACCTCTGCAGAAGCTGCAGGGTCAATGAGAAACTTCAGACTTGGCATGAGTACAAAGTGCATGAGTACATCAACAAACTGCATGAGTGCAAGCAACTGACACAAACCCAACATGAGCACAATAGACGCAAACCCAACATTAAGGTCAGGTACACGCAACACACACTCACCAACACCAGCGCTGAAACGCTAGGTTGTGCAAAGCGCATCAATTCATTTTCCAAGTCCAAGCACTCAGGTCAAAGCCACTGCAGTGAGCTCAGGTCAAAGCCTCTCAGGTCATGTGCCGCTTGTCACCATCGTCTCTTCGACATCGTCATCTGTCGTCGGAGGTGGCTGGCTCCTGTCTCTTGCACGTGGAGGTGACCGGCTCCTGTCTCTTGCAACGCTCTGCCCGACTCTCTCCATGCGCAGCGTGTTCTCCACCCTCCCGAGCAGGCGGTAGAAGCAGTCGAGCGAAAGCTTCAACTCAATCAGGATGGCGAAAATCTCTGCCTCCAAATCTCTCTCGCGATCAGACATGGCCACAACTTGCCAACTTGCGGACGCTTTGCTTGATCTGAGCAAACGCACAAATGACAAACAAGTTCCATTGTTTCCTACACGTGACTGAGTTCAAAGTTCCAGTGCACAAGCACGCACACGTGACAAAGAAGTTGAATGTGTGTGTGATACATCCATGCGAGCAAAATCAAGGATCCATTGTTTTCCAACACATGACAGAATTCGAAGTTCCATTTTGCCACACGAAACATGACGTGTTTGCCACACGTGCGATCACCGCCGTGGGCTACGCGACCTTGCGCGCTCTAGCTCGTTCACTCGGCCCTTCAACTCGGCCACTTGCTTCTCCAGAGACTCAATCTTAGAAGCCACCAGCAGCGCAAACCTCAATCGCCGCATTTGAACGTCTCGCTGGTGCTCCACCTGCATGTCTTTATGAAGAATGCACACCATACATTATGTATGCTTTGTAACCCTGCAACACAGCACAGGGGAATGTCTCAAGATCATCAACTGTATATATGAGTATATAACAACCCTGCAACAAAGCGCAGGGTATACATGGTTTAAGAGTCAACCCTGCGCAAAGCCATACAGGGTATGGTTCATGACGCCTCGTCGTTGACCATGCGTTCATGAGCACGGAGTTCATTGGTGTCTTGGAACTGGAACATCTCCATTGCTTCTTCCATGGACGGCTGAGAATTGCCCATGCTTGTTCTTCGCTCCACAAGTCGTCGAGCTCCAGTCTTGGAGCCACAAATGCTTGCAACGAGCCACAAGTCTTCGGTGAGAACTTCAATGCTCATCAGAATGAACATGTCGAGACAGCATGTTTGAGACATGTTTGAGACATCAGTGATGCTGAGAAGCTGAGAACATCTGAACGACCCATACAACTGTTCATACAATCATCGATGGCGCCCATTTCATTTTTCCAACAAAAACTCAATGGCTCTTATCGCTATGGTCCTCATCGCCGGGGCGATCTAGAGCGGGGTCGCTCCTCCGGCTCTTCATCAGGATGGACTGCACCTCCATGGTCTTCATCTCTCCGCAGCACATGTCCACGGCTCGGCGTCGGCAACACCGTGGGCTCATCACCCTGAACCCGTGCTCGATGGAGGGAGGAGTTGGTCGCCTCTGCAAAGCTCTGGTGTAGCTCACGCACATCGCTGTGTTCGATCGCGAACTGGACTGCTGTAAGGATGCCACAAACGCACCTCATCAGCCGTGCAAGTGCAATTGTTGCCTCGCGATCCATGACGCGAGCCACCACCACAGAGACAAGATCGCCTCAAGTACTGGAGCCAAACATGCACATTGTTCATCGATAACCCTGCTGCCACAGAGCAAGGGACAAGGTCAATCAACATCAATGAACCTTGCACAACAGTTGCAAGGTATAGACAATCAACCTTTGGCAACTATTCTCATTTGAGTGAAGCCCGTTTAGATTTCAAAACCCTGCATGCGTGAATGGCAAACTGCAGGGGAAACATGTAGCGCCGAGGTTGTGGTCCAACGTGAAATTTGGTTTCAATTCACATCGCAGCCCTGGCCAGATCCAAAAAATTCAAGACTCCGACACAAAAGAAACCTGTTTTCAATCACGGGTGATACATCAACCAAAATCAGGATTTTGTGTTTCCACAATTTTTTTAATTTTTTTTGTACAAACACAATTTCCTGATATGTGCCTCTATTGGAAAATTGTGTTTCCACAAAATTCTGAATCAAAAAATTGTGGAAACACAAAATTTCAATTAGAAAATTGTGGAAACACAAATCTGCTATATTCTTACCTCACCCAGAGCGACCCGAGGTAACTAAACTCTCGCCAATTTTTTCCCAGACCAAACGCCATTTCACAAGTATTTTTTGGTGATTTCAATGATTTCTTAGTTCCGGAAAGAAGTAAAACACAAGGACTGTTCATCAGTTTTCCATTGTTTCAACCTATGGTCTGAAACCTCCGTGTGTTCATCGGCGTCCCAAACGTCCCACGAATGTTCAACAATCTTCAATGGGTCATAGACCTCATTGTCCAAAAAGATGTCTCACACAATTGCTTAGGTCTCAACCCCTGACACCTTCTGCTCTCACCTTCCTCCATCCCCACTGCTTGCAAAGCATGTTTGTGGCACACGCGATCTGTGGCGGCACTGTGGCTGCACGCGGGGCGGTGAACAAGGCAGGCCAAACTGCAGCACAGCTCATGTCAGGCTTCCTCAAATCAACCACTCATGAGGGGTTATTGCAAGTTTCTAGTCAGTTCACAATGTTCGCAATGAAATCACAGCTCATCAGTTCACCCAAACTTACCCAGTCCGGGTGAACGGGAGGAAGCCTTTACCGACTTTAGAGGTGATGCAACAGCAGGTCACGTTGACCAACGACATCAAGGACCTAAAACTGGAACCGTCTGGGGACACGCAAGGTCCATTGACCATTGGCTGCCCAACCACACAGCAAAGTTCGATCAAAGTCAGGCCATCAATCAGATTCAGAATCAGCAGTGGTGGTTTCCATGAAGTTTGTTGCATTGCAAGTTGATGTTGACTGTTTGTATGAAGTTTGTTGCATTGCAAGTTTGCTGGTTACTAGTTCATTGTGTGTGTGCGGTCAGTTGTTCATGAAATGATGCCACCACTGCCGTACAAGTACTTGCAGCTAGCTACCGCGCATCAGGAATTTTGTCTAGGGCTTTCTCAAGGAGCCGTGTGGTTGACCCACTCGATCCGCCCCACCCATCCTGATCTTCCGCCCAGCGCCAGCTTTGCTCTGGCCAGCTGCGCCACGAGCTCGAGGACCAGTCACGCCATGAACTTGAGGATGAAGCCCCCAGGATGCATTCC
>JBAHVQ010210654.1:0-12140 GCA_036872915.1 Nanipora kamurai
AAATTATAGAAAGTGTGTTTTTAAATAATAAGTGTAAATTATAGAGAGTGTGTTTTTGGATAACAAGTGTAATTTTATCATTAGATTGTTGTAACATAAATTTAGGAAAACTTGTAACTGTAAATTTAATTCTTGTAAAACGTCCTTTCCATTATTCTGTAAAACACATTGTAATTTAGCTGTTTAGGCTATTTAATGTGTATTTCTTTAATAATAATAATAATAATAATAATAATAATAATAATAATAATAATAAAGAGATCTCAAGCTTCGGTTTGTAAAGGATTTTCATAGAAGGCTACGCCTTCAGCTGGCTACAATCTAATGATATCGCTGGTCTCAGTAATCATCGAGTAAATATATATTGAGCCAATATACTATTATTGAAGCTCGATCTTATCCGCCGTAACATAAAAATTCTGAAAAGTCACTACAGCTGCGTGTGGTGTGGGATTAAGGGCACCACTGGGGTTTTAACTTACGCTAACTTCGTTTCAATCCTCATACTAAGAAATACATCACTACTACTTCTACAAGAAATCACTGTTTTACAAGATAAAAGTTGAGCGTTATTTTATTGTGGCAAATTTTGGATTATGAAGCTTCTGCAGAACAGGTTCCATTTCTAAATTTGATGTACTGTCCAAACTTTGACTTACACGTATGAATAGTATAGTTGTTACACTTAATGCCTATGAAGTGAAATTTAAGTTGGTCTTATTCAAAGAACTCTTGAAATTATAAGGGAACACTTTCTACGCTTTTTTTCGTCTCTTACTTTGCTCTGAGATATTACGATTCGTTTCATATGTAAAGAACACCTTGCATACGTCACATTGCATTGCACTAAAGTTGTTGTGAAATTAGGAATATTGTTGAAGTTATTGAACCAAGTCACAAGAAACTCTAAGAGAGAGCGTACTTCTTTCGTGACACTAAACAAACAAGATTTCTAGTGCCTCAACAGAATAATTTCAAAGATATGTGTGGTTTCTCAGTAGTTTATTATGTAATGTGACGTATACAAGTTGTTATTTAATTATCAAACAAAGTAGAAAAAATGTGAAGGATGTTCAAGGATAATTTCACGAGCTCTTTATAATAAGACAAACTTAATTTTCGTTGCACAGACACTTTAATTACTAACACAATTTTCGGACATTGTAATTATAATATATATACTGCAATTATAATCTTAAGCTTACTCATCGTTATTATCAGTAGAGTAGGTACTTTATCCAACTAAATTTTTGACGAACTTCAAAATAAGTAGTTTTGTTTTCCAATTTTTACTAGTAAACAACACATGCCCTGGAGGATGGAAGAAATTTAGCAATTCTTGCTACCTGCTTTCTAAATCAGCCTCATCTTTTGGGGTCGCTCGAGGAAAATGTGGAGAATTGAAATCCTCTCTAGCTGTAATTTTGACAAGAGAACAGAATGATTTTCTTCGATTTAACCTAACTAGCAAAAGTAATGATGCTGTGTGGTTTGGTTTAGAGAAGCCTGTAAATTCAACAACGTTTAGGTATTATCGAGATGTACCAAACTATAAATCCATTGGAGTGATTAAGCCTAAGTCCGACTCTCAAGCGCATAGTTGTGTCACCTTGTCCCTTGGTAGTAATGATGCAGTCTGGATTAGAAGCGCTTGTAATGAAGTGTTTACGTATGTCTGTGAAAAAGACGTAAACAGAGGTAAGTCATGCAAAGATATTTTATACTTATCAAATAAAATAATTTTAACAGCTGTACTTTAAGATATGTAATCTGGGCCTGTTTCGCCTGGCAGAGACTACAACTGTCCTATGCTGACTCTAAACATTCAAATCTTTACAAGGTTTTTCTAAAATTTGACAATTATGACAATTTATTGTGAAAATTTTTCTCGTATATTTATTGAAGTTTCCATCGTAATCATTTTTGAAAGGTATATTTCCTAGGTTTGAATCTACACCTTTTTAACATATTTAATCCTATTTTTCCAGAAAAATGATTCTTGTAACCCGTTCTAGCATTCTAAATTTAGTTCTACTTTACCTGCAATGAAATAGAATTAATTTCTTACGACATTGTTGAGCCAAATGACTAATGGCTCCAGTTCAAACTATTTGCAAACTATTAAAATTCGATATAGAATTCGATTTGCGACGTCATATGTTGACATAACAAAGGCGAAAAATTTTTTACTTATTATTCATAGTTGTGTTTCAACTACCTTGCTAAAAATTATGTCAATGGGAACAAAAACTATGTAGTACTTTATGACTATATGCACCTATCGAGGCTTACGTAAAAGTGCTTAAGGTCAATGCATCCAAATTACAAGGTAGCTAATCCGTGATTAATGTAAAGAATTGAGAACTTCTTTTGCAAAGTGACCTGCTGTTTTTGATCCTGTAGCTGTTAATGGTAAGGAGTTTGAGGTTGTTGATAGCGTTAAAGTGCTGGGTCTCACTTTTAGTAATAACTTAACCTGGAATGCCCATACAGATGAGGTTGTAAAGAAAGCTAGCACAAGATTGCAGTTTTTAGTACAATTAAGACAGGCTAAAGTGCCACCACAAGATTTAGTATTGTTTTATGTATCTTGTGTTAGATCAGTTGTTGATTATGCGATACCAGTGTTTTATGATTCTCTCCACCAATATCCATAAAACGAGCTAATACGTTTGGAGGAAAGGGCCTTGTCTATTATAATGGTAGGATAACCTTACTGATCTTGAAAGTCTTGGCCTTAAATCTACGAAGGATCATCACAAACATTTACGTGACAAACTTTTTCAATCAGAGACATCTGATCCAAGTCATAAGATTAATAATTTATCATTTACCATTAAGACATATCCCTAATTATAATTTAAGAAACAAACGAAATCTTAATATCCTACGAGCACATACCAACAGAACCATGAATTCTTTCATCTTTGCAATGAGTGATTAACATAATTAGCATTATAAAATTTTGAAATTTTACATTAGTTATACTCCTAATTTTGGTTTTTCTATTATAGTTTAATGTATAGTGGCATTTTAGAAAAAATACACGGTTAATATTTTGATGTGTAAATAACTACGAAATTCAGACTTATAGCTGCGAGTTATTGTATTTCTAAATAAATCTAAAATGTAAAAATGAAATCACAGGTCCGGATGATATCCCGAATCTCATTATTATGGAGTTTGCTGATGAATTAGCCTATCCTGTTCTCCACGAGTGCAAAAGTGATATTTTATTCCCAGACCTCGGTAGACCCTTAAGGCCTCCTTTTTTCGAAAGTCTTGGATCGGCGATTATACTTGTGTTCTCAAACATTCTCATTTATTAAAAGTTAAGGACAAAATTAACCTTGTTTGTGAACTAAATTATGCATGATCTTTCGATGGTGATACAAAGGTAAAATTCTGAAATGAAATTAAACTCAGCCGTCTCGACTTAGTGATAATGACCTTTTTTATTATAGATTATTATACAGCTGGTTCAAGTAAGGGTGTTCCATGGAAATGTAAAATATAAGCCCAAGAGATATCAAGGGAGAATACAATTTTCGGTCAGTAGCAGTTGCATTAAAGATGTCCCATTCATATTAGAAGAAATAGAAGATCGAAATCTAGTAATAAAGTTAGACTTTTTCTCACATAGCTAATTTTCAAAACACATTGTTAATTAAATGGGAATCGTATGTGCTTTCCCATGATTCCTTTCGGGCTCATAATTTAGATTTCAATGGACAGCTTTAACCCTTTCTTGTCCGAGGACTTTCCCCTTGACGAGCAAAATCGTCTGGCGTTAGCCAGAGTAAAATACTCTGGCGTTAGCCTGAGTAAAATACTAAAGTCTCCAGAGGTCGCTGAGGACTACTACGGTCAAGAATGTATGTTTTCAACTTATCATTTGGGAACTTATTCATTGTAATCAGATGACAGTGTACTGTACAATATCGTGCTAGGTGGAACCGGAGACCAGGAAGTCTGGTATAGAGCCCTTTTTACGCACGTAATATCTCACGGTTCATAAATGTTAGTGATATAAATTTTAGTAAAAGTTTTTAACTCGCTCAGTTTCCTCGTACCTTAATAAATTAATGCAAGGCAGTTCTTAAGGAATAAATCAAAGCGATTCTTCAAACAAAAGTTGAAAATTGAAATTAATTTGCTTTCTCCAACCTTTTCCCTTTCCTATCAGTTTAATCCGCGAAAGTTTGATATCTTCTGCTTTGACCATGTCAAATAACTATATGAAGAGCTAACTTCTGTTAATTGTTGTCTCTTTGTTAACCAGTATATACTCAATCAAGCTCGTATGAGGTATTCACCTCATGTCATATTGTTACTGCAATACAGGCGATTATTTGATTGAAGATATTAACTAAAATTCGGTCAAATTCGTTAATATTTAGTGTTGGTCATACAAAATTCAGTTTTTTCGATCAATCCCCGAACTGTAGCAATTTAATAGTACATTCGTTATTTCATTTCTTGTCCGTCTTCATCTCAATTTAGCAGATTGTACATTTGATTATCTGAATAAAATAGTGATAATGAAATACTTGAATGATTAACTTGTTTCGGTCGAATGCCCATGTATGGGTTCTCAGAAATTAGGAGTTTTAGAATCTACTGTAAAAACTACGTCAAAAAATTGCGTGCGTTTCTGGTAACAATTTGTTGCCACAAAGAAGCATTACCGAAAGTTGATCAAGATTTTGATGGTAATATTTTAATTTCCACTGACTTTTAGACTTAAACTGCTAGTTTCTGCTTCGTACTTAAAGAGGCAAAAAAGTGCTTGAGCAGCTGAATAAACGGAAACATCCTCTTAGTATTTTCTGTTCATGGAGTTCATGTATACAGTTCACAATGAGATCCCATTTTCCTTTGAAATCGAGAACGTTTAATTTAAAAATTCAACGAGACTTACCTGTAAAGTGAAGTTGGATTTGGATTCTACAAATCATCAGCCAAGGGAGTGAAAGAGTTGTACGAAATTGATACGAGATAGTGCTTACCACTCGCCGAGAATCAAACTTCGTAGCTTTGGCTTTTGCTCCATGCATGGAGTGATGGAGTTGTGGGTGGGGAGATCAATTTAAATACATAATCTAAATTAGCAGGTATTATGGAGGGCGTACAACTCCTTCACTCCCTTGGCTGATGACTTGCAGAATCCAAATCCAACTTCACCTTACAGGTAAGTCTCGTTGAATTTTTAAATTCTACTTCCTCATCAGCCTACGGTCGTTACGGAGTTGTACCGAATTGATCCGAGATTTCAAAGGTTGCAGGGAGCAAAAACTACAAATTGTTACAATATAACTTTTTGAAAAAACTACAGATTGTTGAACACAACTTATAACTATTTTATGATAGTTATCTCTCACTATTGTACAGTGTTAAGAACAGCTGATCCAAAATTAAATGTACTTTCCTGAAGTAGCTTGTGATAAAACTTTTGGAAAATCCGTTCATTCGACCAACCCACTGCTTTCAAGATAGGTAAAATATCAATGTTACATGCAGCCAGATGGGATGTTGAAGCAGCCCTTGTACTATGTGCCTTAAATTTGTTCGTATCTATCCCAGCCCTTTCAAGAATTGCTTGCACCACCGAGCAATTGTTTCAGGAAATTGGTCCATGGGCTTTTTGCAGACTAATGAGTAGCTGTTTGCAGTCCGGTTGAGGTTTCTTTTCCGTTCTTCGCAGATATTCTTTGATATGTTGTACAACACAGAGCTTTTTATCATGGTTGTATCTGTTGAACACAACAGGATCAATATGTGTACCATGCCTGGATTGTTTTACATTGTTACAAATAAAAAATGTGCATTGTTCGTCAGTCATTTTGGATTTGTCGATAGAAAGTAGATGAATAGTTTGGCAACGTTGTCCACTTAGTATTAAGAGCAAAAATGTCAATCGATAAGAAAGGTCCTTCATCGTTAGTCCGGAGATTTCAGGTTCACTACGAATAAAATTAAAGACACAGCTTATTTCTAAACTCTCTGAGTAACGCGGTAAACTAGGTCTCAGTTCAAATATCCCTTTCATAAACCTCTTTACTATTTGTTGTTGTCCAAACGGTGGATCAGTTTGGAGCAGAGAGGAAAGTGCACTTCCTGCGGTATTAAGAGCACTGTATGAATAATTGGAGTCATACAATTTGGCCAAAAAATCAACGCCAGTGGTAACTGGAGTATTAAAGAAATTGTAACCTCTTTCTGCGCAGAAGGTTAACCATTTTGCTAGGTAGGTCTGGTCGCTTACATGGATGCCAGTTCTCCATGAAGCCATGATCACACTTACCGCTGACTTCGACAAGCCAAAGACACATGACATGTTTTCAGTTCTAGTTTGCGGTATAGAGGTTGTATTTCGTCTGGCATTGCTGGAAGTACGAGGTTCTGTTTGGATGGTGGGACAATCCGTACCAACATCCGGTCTAAAAGAGGAAACCAAGGTTGTGTGGCCCAATTTGGGACAATTAGTATTCCCCCTGCCTTGTCCTGTACTATCTTTTGTACCACTTGAAGGATGCAGCTGAAAAGAAGGAAAACTGTAAAATTTTTTGTTGCTCCATGTAATGGAAAAGGCATTTATATGTAATGCACCTGGATCGGGCTCATAAGAGCAATATATAGGGAATTGCTTGTTTAGTCTGGCTGCAAACAAATCGATTTCAGGTTTAAATTTTAAGGTAGACAATGCATCACGCAGAATACTGGGTTTAAACTTCCACTCTGAGACTCTGTATGTGCGAAGAGATTCTTGATCAGCAACTACATTAAGTGTGCCGGGTAAATGCGCAGCTGTTAGCCAAATTTCTGATTGAATGCAAAACTCTCAGATTTCAACCACAACAGAATTTCCAATCTCAGTGTGGCTTGAGCCCATGTTATTAATCATATACACTGCGGCACTGTTGTCAATCATTATTTTAACGTGCTTTTGTCTTAGTTGATTCTCAAAAGACCTTAATGCAAGTAATGCTGCTTTCAGTTCTAGGGTGTTAATATGATTGTTTGTTTCCGTGCATGCCCAGTTCCCCCCCGCCTTTTGGGGGCCAAAAGCAGCGCCCCAGGCTTTTAACGAGGATCAGAGTAAATGGTCTCATTGACAGCAGGCTTTGTAACATGGCCAAAACTCTTGTCAATATTTTTAATCCACCATGTGAGTTCATGTTTACCTTCTGCTGATATGCTCATTAGGGAGTCAAAATTACCCTGGTTTGTTTTTAATGCCCTAGTCTTATCTCTATCAAGTTTCCTATAATAAAGTGCACAATATCTGACTGCAGGTAGGCTGTCAACTATGTGGCCAATGATCTGAGCAACTGCCCTAATTTTTATTTTCTCAGCTGAGGAGAGTGCTTCATGAATAAGTTCTTTCAATTTTTCAGTCTTTTCCTGTGTTAGGGTAATAGTCATAGTCCTAGAATCTATGATAAATCCTAAGAATGTTATTCTTTGACAAGGAATAAATACTGACTTGTCAGGATGCAAGACAAATCCTAGGTCCTGGAAAAGTTTTAAAGTTTCAATGATAGTATGCATGCATTCTTCAAAGGTTTTGCCCTGTAAATATAATCATCTATGTATGCCAGAGTAATATGCCCATTCACACGAAGCCAGGCTAGAGGAGGTTTCAAGAGTTTAATGAATTTCCGTGGGAAAGTAGATAAGCCGTTTGGGATTGCAGTGAATTTGTACAGGGAATTACCATAACAAAATTTTAAAAACTTTTGGTGGCCTGGGTCTATCCTAACACTAGTAGGCATCTTTTAGATCGATAGAAGCCATCCAACAATCTTTTGTCATTAACTTGAGAACTGTATGGATGTTGTCCATTTTAAAATGTTTGTTTGCCACAAAAGTGTTGAATTTTTTCAAATTAAGTATAAGCCGAACCTTACCATTGGGCTTTGGAACTGAAAATATGGGTGAGATAAATTCCTCCGGTTCATGTTGGTAACATACTATAACACGCTTATCAAGAAGGGATTGTATCTTTTCATCAATAAAGGGTACGTGACTTTTGCACACAGAGTTAGGAGTGTATGACACCTGGCTTGGTTGGTTGTCTATAAAGTTAATTTTTGCACCCTGTACTGTTTCTAGAATTTCGGTATCAAAAGTTAATTCAGACCATCTAGCATAATGCAGGGAAAGTTGTCCTGCCTGAAATAATGATGCTTTTAACTGCAAAAAGGGGGTAAGAGTATTTTTTACGAATGATCAGTTGTAGTTACATTTTGAACAACTTTACTGGCAGTTTTAATTTGCTGAGCTTTGGCAGGTAAATCATTACCAAAAAGTAGGCGCTCCACTTTGTTGCTTCGAGAGCAAGCCTGCTTGAAATCTCTATGAAGGCAAGGTTTAATTTGATATCTGCGTTTGAATGACAGTTCTTTAATAACATGCCCAATAAGAGCTGTGGCATCTATCATTTTTGATGCAACCAATTTGATGTTTAATGGTGTTTTTGCCTCATGGCTATGCAAAATGTCATCTAGAGATGTCATAATAGCAGAGATGCTAGTCAACAGAGTATCTGGTAAATTAGTTAATTTTATGTCACGCTTCTTAGCGTCATTTGGCAGGTTATTCCATATTTCAGGATTTACCCTGGGTGAATACAACTCTTCGCAATTTTGTGGCCGTTTACGTTTGCTTATAATACCTTTAAGTTTAACTGGTTCTAGTTCTGAGACAAGGTTCTTGTCCGCAATTTTTGCAAGCTTGTCCGAAATTGCCTGACCTACATTGTCAGATTCGAAGAGTTCATGCGTAATGTTATTTAAGTATTCTTCATCAATGCCATCCGCGTGCTCGTTATCAACTTCATGTTCGTTGTCAAGTTTATCAACATCGGAGTGGCCAAATAGGCTCAAAGTATCGTCGTTAAGATCCCTTACATTTGAATCAGACTCTTCGTGGTTTTCGCTGCTGTGTTTTTGCCCTGGCGTCGGGGCGCTTTTTGCCCTCTTTAGGGCAGGTTCGTCCTGATTATCTTCAGGCAAACCTTCGCGGACCCTCTTTGTGGTATTTTCATGTTCAGTTGAATTTCCATTTCCCTCAATTTTTCTAACAAGTCGCAATATAAGTTCATTTGTTCGATTTACGTCTTCATGCAGTGAAGAGAGCGCAGATGTAAAATCAATATTTCATGGCGACTGCACATTTTTCTGAATTTTTGGATCAGATACAGGCTCATTAAGTGTTTGCTCATCATCTGCGTATCACCCGAAGCGGTCGACATATTTATACAAGTTATACTTATAAATGCTTGTATGATTTCCACTAAAAGGAAAAAATTATTTTAGTAAAAAACAAGCTTACTTAGCTGAACCAAATAAGAGCAAAAGAAGTACCAACACCAAGGACATTTCGCATTCTGATAGAATATATTTTCGGAGTAAAAAACCACGAGTCGAGTTTCGGCGGGAAGCGCAGCACAATTGGTTCTCAGCGAGTGGTCGGCACTATCTCGTATCAATTCCGTACAACTCCGTAACGACCGTAGGCTGATGACGAAGTAGAATTGATTACAGCGGTTGGTAAAAGTCATTTCCAAAAGGTGTAAGTATCTTAATGGCTGACGGTGGCCAGCAGGAAACATATAACTTACGAGAAGATAGAGTCTTTGGTAAAGCTGTTTGGGAAAAGATGAATAAATTAGAAAAAATAAACTGAAAATGGTCAACTTGGAACTAGATTCGGCAATATTTTGGCAATATCTAAACATTATAATTAGATGCACCTGAAAAGGTTTTCTAATTAATATGGATTGATAAATATTAATTAATACGGATTGCTCGAACGATTGATTGGGTGGTCGGTTGGTTGATTGATTTGTTTGTTTGAATTTTTTAACAGGTTTTGAAATCATGACATATGATGTGAATGAGACGTATGCAAACATTTCCTGGAAAATCAGTCCATCCGGATGTGACAAATTGTCACTAAATGCCAACTACGAACTCCTGTTAAAGCAAGGCAGCAGGGTCGTTTTTAATAAAACGATACACAATGCCAGTTCTACAATACTGCTTGGTAATCTGATTCCAGAAACGAAATACGAAGTGACTATAGCAGAAGTGTTTAAGAACGATGTGAGCACCCAAATAGAATGGAAAACCTTTCATACAACTAAAATAGGTAAGTTGAATTTGAAGATTGCTGGCGGTCAACTATCGTTAAGGGAATGACAAGAAGTAGCAGTAAGTAAGTAAAATCTTTATTTATGGAGGCTAGACACTAAATAGTTAAAACGCTAATAAACTTGTGGCCTCCGTTATTAAAATGATTAAAATTTCAATAATCATGCAAATAACTGAAATTACAAACAATCTGCCAGAATATGAAAATATAGATTAATTACGTAAAATGATATAATACTTGTAATTTATCAAAGATTCAGATCCATATACCTCGTTTAAAAGACTCCACAAATTACTCTTATTTTCAAAATTAATGGCAAATTATTCCATAAATTACTGAAAATAACACCAAAAGTGCAGTCACTTTCAGTTTCCGTGTTCTATCGGAGACAATCGCAAGCCACATTAAAATTTCTATTTTTTGTATGCCGTGAGTGTATTTCGCTATTTGCAGTAATTAAGTCATTCAAATAAAATGGTAGAATTCCTTGTAAACCTTTAAAAAAATAAAGAACACCAAAAAATGTCTGCATCTTCATGCAAAGGCAACCAACACAGTTTATTAGAAAGATCCACAAAGGGAGACTGTCATTCTGCAAAGAGTGTGACTCTGGCAGCTCTTTTCTGTAGCCGTTATACTTTTAATAGACTTCCTTTATGGCAAGTTGCCCATATAACACTTGCGTAATTCAAGTTAGGACGAACCATGGAGTAATAAAATATGAAGTAGATGTACGGATAGTAATAATCGTAATCAATAAGTACGGCGGAGCGGTATTTTAAGCGGAGGGGGGCTAACGCTAAAACTCAAGTGTCTCCCCAAGGATATAAAAAGAAACCGCTTATTTCATCACTAGAATTTAAAATGTCATAACCAACATGAAAAATGTCAGTGTTTTGGGATCCTGCTTGGATAACTTTTTATTCCGGATAAGAAAAAAATTAATTGAAGATTTAAATATATAATCTGTTTTCGGGAACGGAAAGTTTCTTGGTTGGTTAGGTGTAACTATAGTTTCAGAGAGTGTTATGCTTCTTGCAGCATTTGCCTCTTTGTTTGTGTAATTTGTGTTTACTCGATTGTGATCTTGTTCTTGTACAAGCATCTCCACAAGGTGTAACCAATAATGACTCCGATTCCACGTTTTCGCACGACATTTCCGTTTCTTTACCTGGAAATAACGTGATATTGATTTTTCTTACTCGACATTATTGCGGAGTTCTTGGTTAATTTCCATTTTAGCGTAGAACTATGATCGCAGGCACAGTTTTCCGTTTTGTACTTTGTTTAACTGATTATTAGCGGATCCTCACAACCCCAATTCTTAAATCTGAACCCATCATGAAACTGCAAACACCTTACTCCTTAAAAGCTTAATGCAAAAACCAAACAATTTTCATTAATGTTACTCCTGAGAAAAAGTGGGGACTTTAGTTCCCAGACCCCCGGTTCTGCCGTCCCTGATCAATAAACAATGTTTGGCATTTACCCTCGGAATCATGAAATGATATTTATATGTGGTGAGCAAAATTTTCGCGTGTCAGAATGATATACTTACTTCCAATATTTCCTTCACCGAATAAAAGTTTATGATGGTCTTTTTGCAACAATGTGGAACGAAAAGGCTGTACCTATAAAATTAAAATAGGTTCAAAATTATGTGACACACATTAACAGTTCGGTATTTTTGGAAGGTATCAGTTAAATTTTACATAAATTAGTTGCATATTTAGCGAGATTAAACTCTTCAGAAACAGCACATAAGCGCAAATAAGCTTACGAGAAAAAGTCACTTTTAGGTTTTGGAGTTTCACTCTATTCGTTCCTTCGGTCTGTTCGGAAATTAATTCAGATTAGGGATTTTTGGCGCGCTTAATGTGCAGTTCGTTGCTGGTGGTGTTTACTAATTAAGAAATAGAAAACATTTTCCGTGTTTCTATGCAGTTATAGAAACACGCGTGGGAGTTTGGGAGAACGAGAAA
>JBAHVQ010210665.1:0-12139 GCA_036872915.1 Nanipora kamurai
AAAGCACCTTTTTTGCATAATACGTCACAACTGATTTATTTGTCAACAAATTTAAGTGAAATCAACATATAATGTATGTTGAAGTGTGAGAAACAAATTGTGGAAGTTTGATCGGCTCAAAGCAAAAACCTTTAAAGAGATTTGAAAATACCTCTTTGCATAATAATTTGAAACATACTGTAAAATCAGTTTGCGATCTCAAAGAATAATGTGTTCGTTCAAAAACCTGGGAAGGTAGCAAGGTATCTTTTAGATAATTTGGTACAAGGTTGTTAACAATCTTGTAATAAAACATTAACTTATGAATAGTGCGTCTGAATTTCATGTCTTCCCATTCTAATTCTTTCATCAAATTTTGTCTACTGGTGGCCTTAATGGCACCTGTAACAATTTTAGCAGATTCATATTGGACAAGCTCGAGAAGATCGCTCTCACCGTCCGTGCAACCATCCCACAAAGCATCACCATACTCCATTAATGGGCGGACAAGAGATAAATATAATTTATTTAGAGTTACCCTGTCAAGCTTATATTTTAAACCTTTGAGTAGATTTAGCCTTTGACAAGCTTTCTCATACATTTTCAAAATATGAGCTTTCCAAGATATGGTACTGGAGAGTGTCAAACCGAGATGAGAGTGCTGTGTTACCACAGGAATCTTTTTACCTTCATAAAATAAATCAGGACGATATGGCTTATTCCGCTTATTTGAAAAAAATGATTGATCCGGTCTTAGTTGGATTAATTGTAACTAACTATTGAAAGGCCCAGTTCTTAATTGAAATGAGATCATTATTCAACTTTATCGAAAACATAGAAAGTGTGTCGACAATATCAAGGTGTCACCCAGCATATAAGAGACAGTCGGACTGAAGGTTTTCAGTTATGTCATTAATATATATTAAAAATAACAAGGGGCCAAGAACAGAACCCTGCGGAACACCAGCATTTATAATTTGCCAGTTCGAGGTCCCACCTTCAACCACAACTCGTTGTTTACGATTTTATAAATAACTCCTAAGCCAACCTAGCAGTGGATCCTGAATGCCAATTAATTCAAGTTTGTACGAAAGCCCATTGTGCCAAACTTTATCAAAAGATTTACTTATATCTAGAAATACCATACGAACTTCCTTCCCCTGCTCAAGAGCATAATAGATCTTATGCACAAGGTACGTTAATTGATTTATAGTGGAATCTCCTGGCCGAAAACCTGACTTCAATGGATTAAGAAAGCTAATATCTAACAGAGAATTGTATAATCTAATATATACGATTTTTCCAACAATTTTGGACAACGAAGCTAGTAACGATATCGGTCGATAGTTGAGCTTTGACTGACGTTCATCCCTTTTAAATATTGGAATAACATTAGCTAGTTTCCAATTGTCTGGGAATATTCCAGGTGAAAAAGAATGATTAACAAAACTTGTAAAAGAAGTTGAAATGCCGTCAGCACATAATTTAAGTATGCGGTTACCGATACCATCAAAACCACAAGCTTTACAAACGTCAACACTTTTCAATAAAGCATTAACTTCTTCATTCGATGTTTGAATAACGATAGAGTTTCAGTGGCTTGGACGGTGTTAGTTGGAAGAGTAGCACAACAATCATCAACTCTACATAGGGTACAAAAGTATTAAAAATTTCTGCTTTTTCCTTGGCATTGCTAATAAATTCAGCACCTTCGACTAAGGTTGGAATTGACGTTTGAATGTTAGCACCATACAGAGACTTAACAATACCCCACCAATTTTTACTGCTAATAGATGAATCTTGAAGTTTAAAATTCAAGTTTTCGTAATACGTTTGTTTATTATAGCGAATTAAAGCCGTTGTATAATTTCTCTGTAGCCTATATTTTTCCCACGAAACTGGAGATTTCACCCTACAATGAATTTTAAGCAGCCGCCTTTCTCTCTTACAAACTGCACGCCTAACAGGCGTATTCATCCAAGGTTTATCTCGAGAAAACAATCAAAACAATTTTTGTACGCTATATTAATATTTTCACAATCTATTTGACTTTCCAAATCTGCCGCTTGTAAGGAATTGTGCCATTCAGATTCATTAACATTATTAAAATTCCAAATAAGTCGTTTGTAACATTTCTGCTTGGAAAATGATATATTCATTTTGGCAAAAATCAAAGAATAATCACAATTAGTTGGTGAGCTCAAGGTCCCGCTATGAACAAAATATCCTTGGCAATTAGTAATGATAAGATCTAAAATAGTAGCCCCATTTTGGGTGACTCTTGTTAGTTCATTAATTGCTTGAAATAGGTTATTGCATTCCATTCAACGATACAAAAGATTACCAAATTCACTAGATTCGGTTATATTCGAAGGATCATAGTGAGCATTGAAATCTCCGATAAGAATAATGAGTGAATCAGGTTTAATAGAGTTGATTTTATCCAAACAAGATTGCAAATTCTCTAGGAAGTAAATATAGGCACCAGAATCACCGCCTGGTAGTCTATAACATATTCCACAAAACAAATTATTCGAGCCAGCTTTTAACTCAACCCATAACAACTCAAAGTCATATGACTCCAAGTCGTTCCGACGTTTAACTGAAATAGCCGACCTATCATAGACAGCCACACCCCCAGCCTGCCTACTATCAGATCTGTCCAAACGAATAAGCGGCCAATACCCAGAAATACTAAATAAGCTAGATGGGATAGAATCGTTCAACCATGTCTCAGACAAGAAAAAATATCATAGTCTTGATTTAGGATAATGAAAGCGATCTCCCCAAATTTGTTTACCGCATTCAAACTACGAACATTGAGATGAGCACGTTTCAGGTTTTTTAAATTTTGACAAGGACCTGGATTAGATTCAACATCTGTGGATATCAAAAAGAAAATGGCTAACAAAATTAAAAAGTGTAAACATCCTAACTTGATCAATAAAAAAGCGAACTAAGGTTGAGCCACTGAGACCAAGCAAAGACGACAATTAAATCGGCCGATCGCTGCTCTATATATCTCTAGACTAACCTCCACCTATAAACTGCTACAGAAACCAAATAAAACTACTCACCACCTGCTGCATTAAGGAGACAAATACAGATGAAATACATGCATTAGCAAACAAAAAATAAACAAAACACAGAATTATGAAATAATACACCAACTATCATGCAAATAGCTGATAAATTGATCAACCGAATCTTCATGCAGAAGTGTTAAAGATATGAGCTAGGGGCTTGTACACAACAATATCACACTAGATTATAAAGTTCGAAGTCCTTATTGCTTCTGATTCTGACAATTTTATCATCTTCACCACAGGCCAATAGTTTTCCGTCAGAGGGCCAAATAGATTTAATTTCAGTTGCATTAGAACGTCCGAAGTTAAATAATTTCATGTTAATTTTAGTTAAATCCTCATTAATATAAAAATTACTTCTCTTGAGGTCTTTTCTTCCTTTGCAAACTGTTATTTTGGAATTGTAATCCTTGAATTTCACAATTATAGCCCTTGTTCCTTCAGTCTTCTTCTTCCCAACACGATGTGCTAGATCAATATCTCTTACGTCGACAGCCACTCCCAAATGCTCAACACAAAACTTCACGATTAGATCGACACAATATTAATCTTCCTGCTCCTCAATACCAATAAATCGTAGATTGTATTTCCGTGAATACTGTTCGTTGTCGTTTGATTTTAATAGCGCTGCTTCAGACGTGTTTTGTGCCACCAGGAGCTTCGATTCAAGACTATGTACAATTTCTTCCATAGCATTAACTCGTTGATCTAGCGAGTCCACTACCATTTATTGGCCCAACAGCTTTCGACACCGCTTTGCCAACAGTGTCCTTTATGATTTGCTGAAACGATTCTTCCTTTAAAACATCAAGAACAACTTTTTTCATGGTGATAGTGAATGCAGGAGGTTCAAAATACTTTTGAAGCTCATCTCCTATCAGGCTGGAGAGGCTTGATTGATTTGCCCTCGTGTTACGGGACATTTTACGGTTAAATCAATAATTAAACTCAAAAGAGATCTTTAGAAAGATTAAATACCTATGTATGATGATGATTATAAGATTTTAAGAAATACAAGGTACGCCCGAAGCAAAATATCTTATATTTCTGACGAGCTCAAGGACAAAATATCCGACCAAGTTGCAATATTGGCATTAGATTAGCAACGGGTCTATGATTTAAGAAGTGGGGGAACAGAAATATCCTATTTTGGGGGGTCGGGAGATATACTCTCCCGGAAAAGTTTTAAATATTTAGAGGTCTGAAAACACATTTTAAGCTTTTCCCAAGGCATAACTCTCTTTTCACAAGAATCTCTCTTTCACAAAAGCATTATAGTGATCAGCTGGTCAATCGTAATCACTTGTCTTACCGTTTTAACCACTGTATCTTGTGTGATTTCCTTTGACTCTAGGCCAAGCAGGTCTTTAGTATCTTCTTCAAATGGATTACCGTTTCCTCAAATGCTGACACGAGCGATAACATGTCTTTCTTGAAGGACGCCTGCACACCCGGAATGACGGCGACGCTTTTCCCCATTAACCTCTTTTGCAGATGTTTCTTCGAACTCATGAATGATCCTTGCGGTTTCAGGTCCTGCAGCCGTCCACCTTCTGAAGGCCCGTGGATTGTCCGCCAGTCCAACAGCTGCGTCGTCCCCTTTGACCACAGCGTTCACTTGCCCATGCGCGTGGTCTGATGTAATTGGAGAAAATGTGTTCTCTGTCTTGTGAACGACGAAAGATTCTTTCATGAACTCCTGATGGACGAGTGGGTGAGCTGAAAAGAGTGCACACATATCACGTATATGAACAGGTAACCATATGGCGTAGTTGATGTGATCTAAAGGGAACATCCACACCAGCGAGATTAGTGATTTCTTGTAGAGAGGAAAGTTCCCTTCCCTAATGAACGTAACTATCTTCAGGACACATAACTCAAACAAGTATACTCGATCCCAGTACAAAAACTTTGGGCGATCTTCAGACATTGCATCGACCTAGTTAGTAAAATAAAGTGGTTCCTCGCCAGCATCATGGGTCTCAAGACAGTCATTGTAGGCCTTATTCTTTAAGATAAACAAGCAAGCGGCAATAAATTGATGTGCACGTCTTGTTCGTGTGAGGTGAGTGCCTTTGATGAACAAATCTAAAACTCCATCAGATGCAACTTTAGCGGCTACAAGGACACCGATCCATCCGGTTCCATCAAGCCATTTCAATGTGCAAGCTACAACGAAAAGGAATTTGTTGAGATACTGGGTGCGTCGGAGGCGAGTTCCTTTGGATTTGTTTGGCAAGCGCGAAAAGGGGTTAATCGACCGCAATAACAGGAGTCTGCCCTTGGTTGACTTGATTTACTGCAGCTTTGATCTTATTCATGGCGATGGAATATGCCGCCAAGCAGCTCGCCGTTATAGCCACCTACTTCGATATGGAAAGTTTTCAGTCAAAGCAATTTTTGCTTGACATGGTTGAAATCGTAGATGAGTCAGCCAGAAGCATTTATTCAGCCGTTAAACAAACGTTTGCTGATCTGCACGTTCCAATGGATTGATTATTCTTCCGATATCACCAACGTCATGTTCGGAGAATACAATTCCGTCTCCCAGTTTATAAAGGCAGAGTACCAGGATGTTTTCACAGTAAAATGTTCATGCCGCCTCATTCACTTGGCATCCTCTTATGCAGCACTGAAATTGCCAAAAGGTTTAGAAGCTTTATGCCGTGAAATATTTGCCCATTTTCATCGCTCTCCAAATAGGCAAGACACCTACCAGGAATTCCAGAAGTTCTTCAATGTCCAACCCCACAAGTTGCTCTCGCCAGGGCAAACACGCTGGCTTTCGTTAGAGACATGCGTGAACCGCATTTTGGAACAATACGTACCGTTGCAACATTATTTCGTGCTTGCAGCAAATAAAGATCCGACACATTCGAATGACTGCATCGTCAAGTCACTCCACAACAAGTTCGATTTGGCTTACTTGGAATTTCTAAGTAACCAACTCCAGCGATTCAACGACTTCAATCGTCTTTTTCAAGGGGAAAAACCGCTTCTGCGAAATCTTAAAGATGAAGTAGAAGGGCTCATCAGATCAATTTCAAGCGATTTCATGGTTGTTCCCTATGTAAAGGCCACCAACCCGAAAGACATCGATCCCACAAACGTCGGTTTCCAGAGACCACTGGGCGAAACATACATTGGTATGGCAGCCATGGCAAACCTACAAGAAATAAAGGAAGGCGCAAAAGAAGACGACGTTGACGTGCGTAATTTTCTGATCAATTACAGGAACTTCCTCGTCGAGAGTATTTAGCAAATCCAGCGAAGATTTGATCTAGGTACCTAGATACATGACGTTGTTCTGTGCACCCCACCTCGGAAAGCTGCAGCACGTGTCCCGCCCTTACTAGCGGAAATCATCAAGATGCTACCGTATTTAGATAAAATCTTAGATACCAGGAAGCTTGGTGGTGAGTGGAGGGAGCATGTGTTTGAAGATAAGCTCAAACCTGACCTTGAATGGGAGGAATATTGGTCTATGGTCAGAGATGCCAAAACTCTGTCAGGAGCGCCGAAATATCTCAGTCTGGCAAAATTTGTTGAAGTTATTGCTTCTTTCCCTTCCTCTAACGCCGCTGTTGAAAGAATCTTCAGTTTGTTGAAAAGAATTAAGACAGAGGACCGTACGCGCTTAAAATCGTCTTCATTATTGTCTCTGTTGCAATGCAAGTTAGCAATAAGAAACGGCAACTACAACGCAGCAAGCTTAACGCCAAGAAAGCAGGCTTTGGACTTCATGTCTAAAATGAAAGCCAGTGCTACCGATGGGGCAGCTAAAGATTTGAGAAAGAAATTCCTTGACGAACTATATGGCTAAAGACAACGTAACCTGAGGAAAACTGTCAGTAAAGACCACAGAGGCTGAAGACTGAAGAATACATAATGTACATTTAACGTTTACCATTTGGAATTTATAGTAATACAATCTAGTGTCCACTCATTATTATGTAACTTCAGGTGCCGTGAAGCCCACGGGCTAGGGGGGCTTTAGCCATCCCACTTTTTTGATGAGACAGGACTTAATTTAGTAGTACGAATATATAATTACATTTTGTATATTTTTAAAAAAATAATTACCAGTTTTTAAGATATAGATTGAACCATTTATAAGCAAAATAATCTCCAATTTGCAGCAGGGAGCTTGGCTTCCCTGTATAAACAATTTCAGCCCCCCACTTCTAAATAACTTCCGCGGCCCCTGAACTTTCATATAGTAATAACGTATGAGTTAATATTGTCCTATGAGTTTTAAGTCTGCAACTCTGAAGTTTTGAACTAGATTATGCACAATTGCCTTAAAATTGTCTTTCCCTAACCTACAGGAACACTTTCCCTGTTTCTCACAAAGTTGAAAAAAATCCAAAATCCAATCTTGTGTGACGTCATCAAAATGCATTCACGAGGGATTGAGAACTAGCCTTTTCCCCAACCTCCCGCAATCCCTACTCTCAGTGCTGTAGTGTGTATTGTTGGTGATTTTTTTTAGAAAAGTTTTCACGTTAGAGTCTAGACGTTGAGAAGTAGGAAATTCGTTAATTTTGATAGAAATCTGGAAGGAAAAATAGAAGGAAATTTATCGATTTTTGGAAGGAAATTTTGTCGAAAAGAAGGAAATTTCAAGCAATATACAAGGAATTTTTTTTTTTGCGAGTGGAAAAAAATGCTTTTGTCTCAGCGACTAACATAAACCTGGTTTTCCGAAATAGAATCGAGATCTAACTCGAGAAAAATCTCTGACACAAAAGGATGGCGACCAATGAGGTCGCAGGATACATATCACGAGGAGCATGTATTAATAACAAAGATGACGATCGACTGGTCCAGCAGATTTAGCAGATTTACAGCAATCAGAACCTTTTTTGTACAATACAACACTATCAAGTTATCATGATAGGGTGGCCGGGAGAAATGCAGTAGCCACCTGTATCGCCTAAACGTAGTTTCTGCATTAAAGATTGATAGGCACCATGCAACTGTCTGTTGCTTATCCGCTCTCTAACCCAAACACTTCGCTTTTTGCGTCTTTTGCGTCGTCTTTGGATGGGTAGATATAAAATAGCCGCAGGCACTGTGAGTGAGCGTTGCATATTATGAGAAATTTTACTAGGGTTACATGAAGTTGACACTACGAACCAGCATAACCGCTGACTGCCATAGTATATACTGAATATGGCATACACACAATGAACTGATACAGGGAAATGGTGCCTTCACGTTGCCGTATAGGAATTGCAAACGGGCTGTTCTACGATATACCACAACAATTCCAACAAGCTGACGAAGACTGCTGATCTCCTCAAAGAAATTATGGCTACGTTCAGCAAGCTTCAAAAACGATTTACCGAGCTTTTTTCGCGGAATAATTATGGTCTTGCTGCTGTTGCTGCTGCGAGTATTGCATTCTTCATTTGGAATAAAGGAAGGCTAGAAGAAAAAGAAAGAAGGTATTCGATTTCTCATAGATATGCTGCAAAGTAGATGCATGGTAGTATTTTTCTATTGCTTACGAATAACGCTGCAAGTTAATACAATGTTGAACAATAATGTCTACGAGCGGTTTTGATGTAATTTTTGAGAAATAAATTGAGTTACGAAGGATGGGTTTTGGAAAGCGTTGTTACTGAACCCATTAAGGGGCAAGGATGTACTTGAGTACAGTAGTTTATTCTGGTTAATGCCAGAGGCCGTTCCATTTAATATCTACACACTGACCCCTCTATGGATGAATTACCTATACTGTCAAGGTACCGTACCATCAATAGTGCTGTGCACTCAGCAAAAGTTGCGAGGAAATGATTAAAATAGCAGAGAATTTGTCTCAAAGGGTGGCTTCTTTTGTTACAGTATTACACGAGCATTGTTGTGAGTTTTTATCTTTGGTTTTAGAACTTTTTAAGGTGACCTTGACCTGTGACGTTGGAAACAGGAACTTTTGTTTGCTATTGATGACTTAGTAGCAAATTAATAGAAACCAACTACTTTAGCAGTCTATTACGAATGGTGCATTGTGATTGGCTGACTTACTAATGGTCTAGTGAATGTTTGTCAAGCTCATTATCTCAGAAAAAGGATTTCTGAGCCCTAGATGGGAATTAAACCTGCAACCTTCCGATGACCCAGTGAGATGCTTCAACGATTGAGCCACCATGACTCAAATAGTGATCTAGAGTGCAGGTCCTTTATATGTATTGCCTAAGTGGAGTCACAATGATCATATTGTGACCCACTTAGGCAGTATATATGACAAACCTGCACCCTAGCTTACCATCTAAGTTGTGGTACTGTAGCTTGGTGGTTAGAGTGTCTTACTAGTCATCAGCAGGTTGCAGGTTTGCTTCCCGTCCAGGGCTTAGAAATCATTTTTCAGAGGAATGGAGCTTGACAAACATTCACTAGTCATCTGATATTTACCAAGTTCCCACATGAACCAAATTTGTGTTCAGCATTAAGTATTTCAATCATTATTGTTATATCATGACTTCTGCTTAGGCAGTACATATGATGAACCTGCACCTTAGCTCACCATCTGAGTCATGGTAGCCCAATGATTAGAGCATCTCACCAGTCATCAGAAGGTTGCAGGTTTAATTCCTGTCTATGCCTCAGAAATTGTTTTTCTGAGATAATGAACTTGAAAAACATTTACTAGTCATCTGATATTTACCAAGCTCCCACATGAACCAAATTTGTATCTGGCATTAAGTATTTCTAATGGTCTAACGATAATAGACCATTAACAGCAGAACAAGTCGATTCAAATCAAAGGAATGGCAGAAAATTCTTGTTTTGCCATGGTTTCAGATGAGTTTTTCAATAATTTGATGGCTAAATCAGCTCCAGAAAAGATTAAAGAGGCAATAGATTATACGGAATGAGGGTTTTCAATGGTAAAAATTTATTATTTATGTTACTTATATTAAAACTGCTCTTCACAATGTTTTCTACCAACAAAATGTTTTGCTCTGCCAACAACCATGTTTAATTTTTCAAGCTAAAAAACACCTCCAGTTGAAGAGATGTAAAAAGACCAGCTTTATTGCTTCAGGTTTTTATATATATATGGTGCTGCAAAACAAACAGAACCAAATCAGCCTATGTGGCCTTACACATTACCTCATGCAAAGCCAGTATAATGTTCTGTAAGCAATAAATTAAAATGAAGAATTGTAGTTTTATTTCTTCAAAATAATAATATTTTTTTGTTTGACTTTTTGGTTCATATTAAAACAAATAGACAACTCAGTTTGTTGTATATAAGCTGAAAGTCAGCTTGTGCTTTACCCTTGTTGACCTTCTGCTCATAGACAGCATGGCCTTATTGTCTGCTAGTTAGTTATAGTGCTCACACATTTGGTACTGCACATCTTTCTGTGATAAAAACAAAACAGAGGTGCTCTTCACAAAGGTCAATAATCATTCTGTTTAAATGATGTTTTCAAGTCAAAAGTGACAAAACAAAAAAAATTTTATTCATTGGTAGTGTAGTTGGAAATGTTTTGAAAGACCTTTCTTCACAATATGCTGTTGAGAAGGAACCAAAACAAATGTATGCTCAAAGGTAATCTTGTCAGGAAAGTTATTGCCCAGCAAGGAATCTTAAATGGGCATGTGAATAATCAGATGTCCAACATTTTTAAATGGCTTGACTAGAAGAATGAACTTGGGTGGAGAATAATGGTGTCAGTTGTTACTCCGAGTGACGAACTATACCGGACAAGTAGAGAAAACTCTACTTGGCCCGGCAGCGATTCGAGTTTTCTCTACTTGTCGGGTATTGTTCGTCACTTGGAGTGACAACTAACATCAACATTTTTAAATGTTGTCTGAAAATTAAAAATTTAAAAGTGAACTGATGTTTTATTGCTTGTTCAGCAACCACCAATGATTTACTGTATGGCTGATTTGCTTACACTTGAAACTCAATTGGTTCAAAATGCCACATATATGTCTGATTGCCTATTAAATCATCAGTCTGTAGTTTTAACTACCTTTACAATGATGTCTTATACCTGTATGTAATTTACATTATTATACGGTACAGTTTATGTTGTTGGACCTTGAACTCCACCTGCTATATGTTTCACTTGCATTTCTGTGTCTTTCACACACCTTGCTCGTGTTTTGTTTATCATCTTCATTTTCGAACTGAAGCCCATTGTAAACTTCTATAGCGTCTGCTCGTATGCACGTAATGAAGGTAGCAACGCGGTATTTGTTCTCTCGTTGAGTTAACCTTGATGCGATTTCGAATGAGTCCCATACTTGTTTCCATTTTTTCCAGTTCTCCGAAATGTTTCCATTCATGTTCAAACGCTGGGGAAGAGGGAAATTGCTTTGAAACCCGAACCCACTTGGTGCAGCGGCTACATTCGCTTGGCTGTTTTCGCTTGTTGACGTCATTTTCACTAGATTTCTTCGATATTCACTGATGTAGTTTCACTTTAACAAAGGTTCAGTCCTGACACCATGTTTCACTTCGCTTTCTTTATAATCGTTCAGATCAATATAATTATTGATGAGCTTTATTTACAAGTTCTTAGCAGAGACAGACGGGTGTTGTTCTGTCTAGTTTACAATCGACACACCCTATTATACTATTGGTTAGTTCTTCTCGTTACACTATAAACTTGCCTCATCCTACAACGGTTGTAATGTAGTAAGATTGAAGTGGACAAAACAAGTTTTAAGAAACACCACAAAAATAAAATTAAATTGAATAATTTTTATGGGAATTAGATTAAACGAGACCAAGTTCCTACTGTAAATAAAATAAGGATAGAAATAAAAAGTGATGAAGGTAAATACATTGTAAAGAGACTAGCATAGAGGTGTACTGCACCATCATCAGAGCTACAGGTTGAAAATGGTGTAGTATACTGTATATGTAAGTGCAAAGAGCAGAAGTATGCATTATGTAAAATAGGTAGACATATGAATATCAGAGCATTTCTACCCACATGTACTGTACATAATTTATGCTCCAACTCCTTGTAATGATATATATATATATATATATATATATATATATATATATATATATATATATACCGCCGTTATTTTCACCCTGT
>JBAHVQ010210676.1:0-12138 GCA_036872915.1 Nanipora kamurai
TCCCTGCCGGGCCAAGTAGAGTTTTCTCTACTTGTCCGGTATGGTTCGTCACTCGGAGTAGCACTAACATCATTAAGTCTAGTAACAATTTGCATTGGTTCCGAAACCGACTGATGGCATATTAATTGCCAATGCATATAATGCTTTGTTTGCTAACGTAGGAAATCATTTAACTACATCAGTACCCTCAGTTGGTCTTTAACAGATTTTATGCCGCCAGGACATTCAGGAATTTCTAGATTCTTTTACCTTTAAGGAAATTGAGGTAGAAATAAATTGCTTAGATTTTTCAAAGCTTACAGTGTACTTACAGCTGAGTGAACTGTTCCTGATTGTTTTAAAATAGACCTGGATTATTACTACCGGTATTCAAAAAATTACCATATTGTGCTTAAGAATGAAACGATAAATTCACATTTAACCATCATACTACCCTGAGGATGATTCTCAAATAGAATTGAAACACTGCACATCCATCCTCGTGGATAGCGTTAAGTTGTCGCGATAATATCTCGTGCATTTAAATTGGATAATAACTCGCCCCCAATCGCTGCAGGCTCGATAGCTCAACAGGTAGAGCGCCGGACCGGATTCCCGAAGGTGCGTGTTCGAATCTCGCTCGACTCAACTTTTTCAGTTGACTTGAACAGTGTATCATTTCATATTACCCTAAAATAGAATTGAGGACCCTCACGAAAAGCACCTTTGGGTGATGGTGCTTTCCTCATTAAATAAAGTCATCATGCATTCATTAAAAATTTAATTTTAAAAGATTTAGTAGTTCTATCAATAAGCATAATATACTACATTACCAGCAATAAACTTTGTCTGCATTCGGTCTAAAGCCCACCAAACAATATGTGTACTCTTTTTTGTCAACTCTGGCATCAACTTTGATCCAATGTTTTGTGAGCATTGGAGCATATTTGGAAAAGGTGAATTTGAGTTTTCAAAGAAGTATTCTACTTTATATGCAGTTTAAATCATTTACTTACCAAATACAAAGAGTGTTAACATTGAGGATGGCTACTACATGTACTCGTGTGGCATCCTTTTTTCGTGTGGCATGATTAAGGATTGAGGTGTACAATTGGCTTAAGTCATATTTGGATAACAATCTGTTTCTTTGGGCGGCGGTAGTTTTCTTCTTTAATTTACGGAGCAACGAGTTTTTGATACGATTAGGGAAACAGTTCCAAGACATAAAAGATTTTAAAAGTGAAATTTGATTTTGGAAAAGGTGTTTAGTGCTACAAATCATAAACGCTCTGTGAAAAAGTGATTTTATCCACACGGTCTTGCGAGAAAAAGGTTCGAAACTAGAAAAATGTGTATACTGTCCCATGTGAGTATCTTTACGATATATATCAATGCCGTCAGTCGAAATTTTGATATCTAGAAAATGAATGAGGTCGTCGGTGAAAGTGTCAACGGTAAATTGTAACTTTTTGTCAAAAGCGTTGAATTTAGTTAAGACGGTGGGAATATCTGATGGTTTAATGAGAACTAGTGTATCGTCAACCTATCTTTTGTAGAACTTAATTATGCTGGAGTGAATTAAGTCGGAAACAATAACTTTCTCAAATTCAGTCAAAATAATATCGGCCAATACCGGGCCAAGTGAAGAACCCATTGATACACCGTCGATTTGCTCATAGAGCTGTTGGTCAAAAGAAAATGCAGTTTTGGTACAGGAATCTAATATTAGTTTTTTTCAAAGTTCTTTTACTCAAGTTAATGTCGATTTCTTTTTCGTTGAAAATGCGATTTAATACAATATTAACAGTTCTAGTGAGAGGAACATTGGTGAAAAGTGAAACAACATCAAACCAAACAAACTGGTAGCCTTCTGAATATAAGTGGCTAGGAATAGATTTAATGTCTAAAACAGCTTGAAAAGAGTCATAAAGTGAAAATTCGTTTAGTGTTAAAGGGTTTAATAAATTTGAAAAAAATTTGCCGATGTTGTAGTGAGGCGTGTTGGTCGTATCAATAATAGGTCGAAATTTAGGTAAAGAGGAATATTGTTTATGTATTTTAGGAAGTCCGTGTGCCCGGCCGAAATGAGCTGATTTAGGTCTCAGAAAGTTATACTCAGATTCGCTAATTTCTCCTCGTTTGAGAAGAGTGGATAAGAAACTTTGTAAGGAAGTAAGCCTGGTAAAAGTAGGATCAGAAGAAATTTTTTTAAATTTTAGAGGATCGGAGAAAATAGAGTTGACAGAAGAAATATAATCGCTACGTTTCATAATGACAATACCATTGCCTTTGTCCGGTTTAAGAGTAGAAAAGTTTTTAGTGAGTTCGTTAAGTATCTTAATTTTCTTTTTGTCTACATAAAACTCCTTAAGATCTAGTTCTATATAATTATAAGTAAAGGAACGGAGAGAGTTCATAACCTTGTCTTGGACGTGTCGCCCGTCCTTGAATTTATCCAGTCTGGAAATCTGGTCACATACATCTTCGGCTATGGCCATAATTTCAAGTTGGCTGGGTCTCGTTTCTAGGCCATGTCGAAGACCAAACTTGAGGACTTGGATTTTTTTTAATGATGTCATCACTCAACTGTAAATATAAAAGACCGCTGTTATTTAATTCTAGCCACTTGGTCTCATGATGAATTTGCAATAGATTCGAAATATTATCATTTAAACATTCTCTCTTGTTTTTTACTCATATCTTGAGTTTTACAAGATTCTATTCGGTGTATGTTTTGTTTTATACTCCTTCAAACTATCGGCTGGCTATGGTTTTTTGTGTTTAACCTTCGAGATTAAAATTAGTTTATGCCTCGGCATATTCAATATTTTTTGGACGTAAATGAAGTACACATGCACTGTTTGGTAAATTTTGCAAGCAACCCATTTTTTTCATATGAATATGTCAGTTTTGTTCTGAAACAGTATTTGCGACATGCTTCGGAGTATACAACTTCCTTCTTCAGCAATTATTAAAATATGGCAGGCATAATTTGTTGACGGTAGAATCTTTTGCGCCCGTTACAACGTATATTTAGAATTTTTACAATGTAGAACTAAATCAGTAAGAGTCAAATCAGAATATGTAACTTGTGTGGTTTTTTTACCACACAAATCGATCACAACTTTACGACATGTACTGGCTAACGTTAAGGACAAAGAACAACCATACGAAAGACAAAATGGAGTTTACAAAATTAATCTCTCCCACTGCCAAGCTACTCATTTTGGTGAGACTAGCAGAAATTTAAATATGCGACTTACCGAACACAAACGAGCCACGAAAAAACGAGATAAAACCAACCACATTACTGAACGCCACCGACAAACCAAAAACAATAGTGACTAGCATTAACTACAAACAACGACTCATCCTAGAAAACTGGTGTACCAATTTAGAACAAAATCTACTAAACCGATCACGACAACTACAGAAACCTTACACACGACTTATTTACAATTCAAACGACCGAACAAACGTAAGGCTTACTTTTAACATTCTGACTACTAGACTTTTAATTTTTCTGAGGTCAACGTTAGAAGTTTTCCCTCGTGTTTACAAAATTTGAAAGTTTCAAAAGTAACCAATAATAAGTAAGGTATTTGAGAAAGAATTTTTTGGCCTGATATATAGAACTAAGTATCTAAGTGAAAAATCAGTGCTAGCGGAATGCCAATCTGGTTTTCTGCCTAAAGATGCAACTGTGTCGGCACTCATCCAAACGTGTGATGAATAGCTGGAAAATATGGACAATAGTGAGCTAAACGGAGATGCATTCCATGACATTCGGAAACCGTTTGACTCGATAAACCACAAAAATTTGTTAAGAAAGATGAACGATAACGTTGGAATTACTGGAAGTCCTACTTGACAAGGTCGAGAACAAGTGTGTTTGTTCATGGGCAGAAAGAAAAATATTATGTAGTGTCCCGCTGGGCTCAATTAAGGTACCATTACTGTTCCTATTTTACATAACCATTCTACCCGATTGTAGAGACTACAAGTCCATGCTTATACGCAGATGATACTCAAATTCTTTTTTCATCGTCTTATGGTTCTACAAAACTTATCTAAAATCTAAATTCAGATCTAAATAGTATTTGTGACTGGAACATTAAAAATAAGCTTCAACATCACTCAACCAAAATCAAAGTAATGATTAATGGGTCATCATACAATCTGACAAATAGAGTTTGTGATGATCCTTCTCTGGTAAATAACGTACGAGTTTCCCGAACCAAAACATTTAAATGCTTGGGAGTAGAGTTAGACGAAAGAATAAAATAAGTGAAACACATTGAAAAAATATGCAGGAAGGCTAGTGCAGGCATTGTGGTTATGAGACGTATAAAATCCTTTGTTCCTGCAGATACATTGCAAACTATCTAACGACTACAAGTCTTTACTGTTGTTATGTCAAGTCGTTACTGTTATGCACTGTTCGTTTTTGGGAGTTATTATAACTCCAAAACTTGAGTCAGCAAAAACGGTTCGAAACAAGTCGATTTTTGGAGTTAAATATTACTCTACTTTTGGAGTTAAAATTAACTCCATACCTAGAGTGCAAAATTAGTTGAGATTTGATTCCTGCAGACATGGTCACCCATCCAGATTTGACCCCACTCAGACAGGGCTTAACTAACCTTGTACTGCATATACAGTCTGACGACTAGTCTACCACGCCAAGTGTCGTTTTACTGTAAAATTTGTGGTATATTAATAATTTTCAATAACCACGGCAAGCAGACAACTTCAGAAAATACAAAATAAAACAAATTCCGAAAATAGACATCTTGTCTTCTTGATATTCAAGTTAAAAAACAAGAGTGTACAGACAGAGTCGGTCCTGTGTACAGACAGAGTTGGTCTGTCTGTACACTCTTGTTTTTTAACTTGAATATCAAGAAGACAAGATGTCTATTTTCGGAATTTGTTTTATTCAATAATTTTCCAAATGCAAAGTTACTGTCTATAATCTCAATTTATTTATATTTATTTTATTCTTGAACGAAATATTTTAACTGTGAAAACAGGGAATACAAAACAATTTATTTTGATAATGGCTATAAGCAGTTTTTTCAAAATCATCAGCGAAAAGTTACGACAATTCACTAATTTCTTGTTAAAATTGTCGGGTAGGTTTGAACTAATGAGTAACGAGGTCGGCAATCGCTTACTTTGTCGACTTCAAGGACATTTGCGAACTTGTAATATATATATCAACAAGTTCGCCACAGAAAGAGCTATGGTTTGAGGTAAGTCAAAGAAGGAGGTCACTTTTTTAACATAATAATGAATAAACCCCTGAGCTCCTTGGCGTTTTTCGAAATCTTCCCAATCAGTTACTTTGTCATGTTATACACCAGAATGAATAGTTGAAACGATATGAAACGATAAATTCACATTTAATCATCATACTACCCTGAAGATGATTCTGAAATAGAATTGAATCTTAAATCGTGCACTTAAGTTGGATAATAACTTACCTCCAATCCCTGTACACTCGATAGCTCAACAGGTAGAGCGGTAGACCGGATTCTCAAAGGTGCGAGTTCAAATCCCGCTCGAGTCAACTTTTTCACTTGACTTCAGTAGTGCAGCTTAAATGCGAATTTATCGTTTAACACTTACAAGGCGATGAACTCAACGAAACCGAAAGTCTGACAACAGCTACAGCAACGATATCTTACATAAAAGGTACGTCTGAGATTATCTCACGGATCTTACGATCATACAATATACTAGTAGCGCACAAACCGATCACAACTTTTCGATATGAACTAACGTTAAGGACAGAGAACAATCACATGAAAGAAAAGGTGCAAATTACAAAATTAATTACTCCGACTGCCAAGCCAATTATATAGGTGAGACTAGCAGAAACTTAAATATGTTCAAGATTAACAGGTGAGAACGCATGTCTGTTGGGGACTGGGATGTTAAAGCATGCGGTTCCCAGGATCATATGAACAGGCCTTTAGGAGACGTGACATTCCTCACAGCTTTTAACCCATGAACTTAAACGTGTCTAAAATTCAAGGGGAAACGCAGCGTCGCTTCAACTTCGATGCTGTAGTGGAGTGTGGAATACGTTCGACGACGATCCGTGCAGCCGATTTCGAGTTTTTAGATAACATAAGGTAGACACACATACGAACGGTATGTTATAACGGTATTATAAAATAGATATTTATATATATATATATATATATATATATATATTTTTGATCTATTAATATGTATACGTAACATATATAACGTTTAAGTATAAAGGTCCAAAAAAGTCAAAAAAAGAAAGGTGAAGGATTAAAGGTTTTGCGTTTCGTAGTAGAAGGAACCAGTTGGATTCCTAAGCCGCCGTTACACTGCAATTTTTTCTCGCGCTGGCAACGCAATTTCTGATTTTTGTTTCGGCAAAATGTTACGTCGATCATATAAAGAACGTTTAATATAAATGTAAAAGGATACACATCTAACAATATAACTGGATAGTCAAGATTGGATAATTGCCTAGGCAGAGTAGGATTATTGCATTGCGTGTGAACGTGGGTGATAAACGCTGCAACATTCAATTTTAGGCGTGCAGTTTTCAAAATGTTGCAGAGAAAAGTTCAAATTTTGAACTTTCGGCAATATTTTTTGTTCGAAGACATCTTTTCCGTTATTGTTGTGGGGCATGATGCACGCTGAAATTTTGTCTCGCGCCTGGCAATGCAACAAAAGATCTGAAATTGCATTGCCAGCGTGAGGAAAACTTGCAGCGTGTATTGGCGGCTTTAGTCTGCTCTTCATTTATAACTCAGGTGAACTCGCTGTGAAGCCAGAAGACTTGTCGTAAAGTTCTTGTCGCTTCATTGTTCCTTAGAACAATCTTGTTTTAAACGTTGTGAAGTATATTGCCCAACCAGTCCCAACGATGATGGCAGTGTCTAAAAAGGTTAACCTTTTTAACTAACCTACTTGGATTTGGTAGGTCTTAAGTTTTAGTAACCAAGGTACATAAGGTATTGTAATGTTTTCTTGTGGACAACAAAGTTCAGGTTTAAACCCTGCGGGCGGCACTTGCTTCTTCTCATGATATAATGGTTCTTGTAAATTTTTATTAGAATTTCTTATTTAATTTTTTCTTTTCTTTACAATATCCATTAAGCAAAAAGTTCAAATTCACATCAGCAAAGTTTAGTTAAATTTTTTTCCCACTTTGAAAGCTGTTCCTCACATGCACGCTCTTTTCTAGTTCTCTCATGTAGACGATCGAAATAAGGACTATCGATAAGGGGTGTTAGTGGCACAGTGGTAGTGCACGTGGCTCTCACCTATTCCGGCTCTGCGTAGTTTTGTGATTAAAGCTACCTTGGTCACATGTGAGGAGAGTGTTGTCCAGTTTGACTCTACCAAACATCGCAGGTTTTCTCCGGGTACTGCGGTTTCTTTCAGTAGTAACACTGGACCCATGAAGCATGGCTCATACTGGACCTGTAGGGAGAACAGCGTAGTTTAGCTGATAGAGTTATCCACGACTTTCGGCTATTACCTAACTTTCTCAGTTTCCAGGTGAAATAAGGGCGATTTGTCCATAAAATTTAAATTTTCAGCATTTGATCAACCATCAAAACCCCTGTCATTACAAACGTTACAACTTTGTATTGATAACAGATGAGATGGAGTGATGAGTGAGAGTGGTGAGAACTCATAAAAGTATGGAAGGTTGAGATAATGCGGAAAGCAGTAGACGATTCTGTAATCTTGTCATAATATACACTTCGTCCTACAGCGGACATTTTCTTTTTATTCGTGACATAAAAGTACGTTTTTTTCGAGAACGGATTAGACGAAAAAATGCACACAATTATTAAATAACATTGTTTGTTCTATAGATCCTAAAGTTTACAGGATACCTGGTAAAACACTTTTTGGAATAGTTGGATTCAATGTAACTCTAACTTGGATTGTACCTAAAAGTTTCAGAGGCCTAGAGCCTGCCGTTACATTTTCCACGAAAGAACCGATCGGTGATACACGAGCAGAAAAAACAATTTTGTTTGTGAAGAGAAATGGTGATTTAGAGCCTTTACCCAGTGGTACAAAGCAAAGAGCTTTATTTTCCTCAAACCAGATTCATTTTGTGAGGTCGGATGTTACTATAGATGGAATTGGGGTGGAACTGACGAATTATTCCTTGGTTATAAGAAATCTGTCAAAATTACAACAGCGCACATATGACTTTCAAGCAGATTATGCGTCAAAGTTAGCTATCCCTGCTGTTGGAACGTTCTTAAAAGTAGTAGGTAAGTAAAAAGTGTGGTGAGCAATATTACGTAGAGTGTGTGTTGCGTAGCACCTCTATCTTTCGTTTAATCCCCATTGCCTACCCCGTGAAGCGCGCTGGGAGGGTGGTAATCTCTGCGTGTGTGGGCTCCCCTTATATTCTAGGTGACAAGGGAAGCATCTGTTGAAGCGCGTAGCTACGTTTATAGGTATATATGCATCGATTCCGGTTTGCTGAGGTATCAATACTATAACTATTTAATTTCCTCTTTTTATTGTACCTCCCCAATACTAAACTGAGTATCGATATTCTTAAGAAAATTTCGATTCTAGGCTGGACAGTCTAATTAAAGAAATATTTGATGTTAAATTAAAATATAGTAAATAATTATAATGTAACACAAAATGTATGTTTAGTTGAAATTCTGTTAATTTCAAGCGACTCTTTCCGCATTTCATACCTAAAATTGAATATTTATCAAATTAAGTCCTTCCCTGCTACTGGGGACTTTTACCATATTACTCTGGCCAACGCCAGACCATTTTACTCGTCAAAGGGAGAGATTTGGCAGTTAAGGAGTTCCGACATTGGCCTTCCAGATGAATGAACCAGACCAAAGTATTGACACTCACAGACAAATCTGTTGAAGAAAAAATGTAAGATTTGTTCCACTATTTACCACGCTATGTTAACTTTTACATCCAGGTTCGTTCTTTAATTGAATAGCATACTTATGGTAGACATAGTATGTAGTGCTCCAGAATACGTAGGATTCAAAGAAGCATTGTAGTCATCAAGGTTCGAATTAAATATTTCAAAATGAATAGCGATTTTCCATGCGTTTGTTCACACGAAGTAAAGTAAACAGCAAATTGAAATTTCTCGATTAATTCAACATGAATACTTATTACTACTATTATGCCTGGAAGGTAGACAAATTCTGTACGAGTAAATAATCACAAAAGCCCTTATTATAAAAACCTTTTCTGGGGTGAATTGCTCCAAAGCCAATTTCCCACAAACGTTGTCAATTTCTTATGTAAACATGCACGTTTTATTGTTCAAAAGTGACACTTTGACAGGCGAAACGGTTACGATAAATTTGTCAAGCTTCACGGTTAAACGCAATTGGTAATAATGACATAACTTAGTGCATTGAATGTCAATGTTTTATAAAAGCCTAGATTTGAGGTGCTGTTGTCATGTCATCAGGCTTTTGACAGGCAAACTATTTTCTACGTTCTATTATGATTTCCGCGCAGTTGCAAAACACAATCCCAACATTCCCCGCGCAAAAGTGAAACTTTACAATCTGGATCTCAAGTATTCAGTATTACTTATTAAAATAAACTATGGGTTTTAGTAAAAGTGTAAGTCAAATATCATTACAAGACGAAAACTTACAATTAAATTTTTGCCTGTTAACTTCTAAATCCTACAAGTGTAAGTGAAAGTGCAAGAAGCATGAAGAAATGACTAAATTTGAACTCGTCTTAAGGCGTGCAGACAGTCTAATTTGCTTGGAGACAAGAAAGTGACGCCTTAAAGGCCGTGACTAAATGCTTCGCATAGTAATGTAAAAATCGTCGACATTTCAATCGCAATAAAACAAGATTGCACGTGTGCGCTGCTATGGCTTCCCAACAAGCTGCTGCATACAAAGGTTCGGAAAACCTAGTGAACATCATCAAATAAGAAAGCTAGCAAATGCCACATTTCTGCACATGATAATATAGCACTTTGAATAGCGAAATGCCAAAAATGGATAGCGAATCGGGATTCGCTATTCCCTTATTTCGAACCCTGGTAGTCATACAGCAACAAGAACCCTCTTTGCCCATCAAAACTTAATTCCCTCTAGAACATTAAAAACGTTCCTTGGCTGGATTTACAATTTTACTGAGGACGCTACAATCTCAAATATTGCACCTCGAGTCTTCAAATAGTCATGGTTTACATCTGAAGTTGACGTTGTCATCCGTGTGAAATCTTAAAGACAAAATTGCTGCGCTGACGCCGCCGTCTTCTTGCCAGACCGTTTGCAGTAATGGCGTTGCCATTGTGATTGCAGTCGTGCATCCTTAAAGTCCTTATTTCGTTGTCGGCTTCTTCAACTCTGTCTTCAATTTCAGCTCCCCTTTTTGCCACATCTTCATGGCTTCTCCAGAATAGTTCGGTTAGTAGTAGACAAGTGATATCAGCTGAATCCTGGATTAATCTTAGACACACTTTATCTGGAGCAGAAACTATAGATTTTACCGAACCGCCAATTAATTTTGTGCTGTCATGCACAGAAATCTAATTAAAAGAAAAAAGTAATTGTGTGTTGTAAATAATCTTTGAGTAGGAATATTAAAGCCCAGCATAGAATGGGAAACAATGGGATAATATTAAGAGTTTAATAGAATCTTACGTTTCGTTGTATACATCACAACATCTTCAGAGATAATAAGGGTGCGTTCGGTTGAGAAATCTGGATTTCGGATTTTGCAATCGAACGCGAAATCCGAAATCGGATTTCACTTCTGAGAAATCCGTCTTTTTGTCGTTCGATTGGGAAATCCGAAAAAGGATTTGCTAAACTGTTCTCGTGAACAGCGGTCTATCTTATATATGTATGTACACCTGAGGTATTTTACGTCCTACAGTGTCTTTAAATCGGCTCTACTACCCATTGATGCATCGTAAGATAGAGTGAAATGACTGATAGATAAATTAAATAGCAAATAAGCAGTAAATAAGTAAACGGTACATGCTTCATGGGTTTAAAAATAGAACTCACCTTTACTTCCACGTTGTGTTCTGTTGAGACGGTAAGGCGAAAGCAGAAGTGAAGGTGCCAATGCGTACGCACAATTATCAGAAGATAGACCGCTGTTCACGAGAACAGTTTAGCAAATCCTCTTTAGGATTTCCCAATCGAATTGTAAACAGTGAAGAAATGGCAATAATTGACAAAACTGTCGCATTTTATCGAGTTTTAGGGATGTAATAAAGTATTTTTTTTCCAAAAAAAATGAATTGGTTTGAAAATCTAAGCTTCCAGGACTTTAGATTGTGGAAAGTACCAGACCTGAGGGAATTTTTGCGTAATCGCGGCTTAAAAATCTCTGGAACGAAGGAGGACTTAGTGGCGTTGGTCTATGCTGCATGTATGTCAGCTTACAGTACCGTTAAAACCAACTGCAGCGGAGGGAACATAAAGCGAAACAACAACAGTACAACGCTTTGTTGACTATAGGAAGAACAGTGATACCAGACCCGATTACAGCTCTGGATATTACCGGATGGGTTGGTGAAAAAGATGGTATGAGTAAATGGCCTCCAATATTTCAGCTGCAGATTGCCGAATTCCTCCTGACTGTTGAGCAGTCCAGTACTAGTTTGAAAAAACGTCTTTTGAGCGACTACAAGGAAGGAAAAGCTTATAGCTATTTTGATTCGAAGTGGCTAAAGGAGATATTTTATCACGAGATCAGCCCAACCTCGTCGCATTGTATTCTGAAATGCAAATCAACACCTTCCCAAAATGTCCCAATATTTGGTTATGTATTGAGAAGAAAACAGGTACTGTGGCATCTGCTATTGTAGCTGTTTTGCTGGGTTAGTACAGTGCTATATTTGATCCTCAAATTTATATGTTTCCTCTGATTGTTGTTCTGTATTATAACCTTACCTAAACTTGTTTGTTTTTAGCCTTGGGTCAACATGTAATCATATGGTTGCTGTTACGTTTAAAGTTGAGCATGCTTGGACCAATGGCATGGTAAACCCAAAGTCACCTACTTCTGTTGAGTGTTATGAAACGATAAGTTCACAATTAACCTACACTGCTGAAGTCAACTGAAAAAGTTGACTCGAGCGGGATTTGAACTCGCACCTTCGGGAAT
>JBAHVQ010210687.1:0-12137 GCA_036872915.1 Nanipora kamurai
GATAAATTCACATTAAACCTACACTGCTGAAGTCAACTGAAAAAGTTGACTCGAGCGGGATTTGAACTTGCACCTTCTGGAATCCGGTGGGAACTAGCAGGAAGTGCAGAACTTGTGGCGACTTGTGCTGCCGACTGGTGGCATCGAAAGTTATCACAATTTAACTCGCAGTAACTTGCACTCTCGTCTGACAAGGGTTTTAAAGTCAATAAATATCATGATTTCGACGTTTTTGAACGTTATATTTCCTAATTCTTTTAACCAAGTCCCAGTGCTCGGTATTTTATATTCTTAATGCTGAACAAAAAGTTTGTTCCAGAGGGAGCTTGGTAAATATCAGACGACTAGTCGTCTGGTGTTTTATATTCCTTGTTTAAAATATGACAAAATGAACTTAATATAATTATGATTACTACACTTGCTACCAACAGTGGTGAACCCTTTCCTGAGGTAGAAGACCTGACCAGGTAAAACACCATCCTCGTTTATCCGGTTTCTTCTTATCGGAATCGTTTGGAACACTTTATATTTATGCACTTACCTTCCTTGGCCTTCCCAAAATAGCAGCTAACTGAACATGATTACGCCAATCCTTAAACCCTTGGTTGTCTTCATTTGGTAATTTGCAGGGAGCTAACGCTGCAACAAAGAAAAAATTTTTATGGTTTAGAGATTGTAAAACCACTTACTGTTTCACAGTATATCCCCACATTTATCGCTACAGCTCAATAAAATCCCGGGAAACAATTTATTTTCGATGCATCTTGAGGAATAACAAGCCGGCAATATGGGAACATCCTCAAAATTTGAGTTTACCCCCTGTCAACATCTAGCTCAACATCTCCTTCAACACGTTGTCCCAAATCACTGACGTATTGGCGCAACAAACGTTGAACAGTGTAAACTGCCGCTGTCAAGTGGATAAGTGACCCCTGGACTGAGTGACCCCCGGTCATCTAAAACTCAATTACCAGTGACCCAGGGGCATCAATCCCCAGTTTTTGTGGTGACCTACCTCAGGGACGAATGACCCAAGTAGCTAACCATGTTAGAGTTAGGATTAGGGTTAGGATTAGTTTTAGTTCGGTAAGGGTAAGTTTCAGTTCCCTCCCTATGTGGGTCATTGATCTCTGTGAGTCATTCATCCCTGTGACAACGGCACTCTGAAGGCCCGCCAAATTTACACTATCAAAGTTTCTCTCATCAAGGAATAGTTTGACTGGACGTGATCGATCAAATCAGCAGAATATGTACAAACTTTTGTCTCGCGCAAATTTAGTACACGTAGGTAATTTCGGCCTGTATAATACCTAACCATTAACGTTCGTGTTTTCTTTAAGGATCCCACCCAAGATTACTTCATCGTCGAGTCACCAGTGATTTGTTTCATTCAAACGTCACAACCCACGAGTCCGAGCCAGAGTCCGAGAGCCAAAGTCCGAGTATTGAGTATTATTCTACAACTTCGGTAAGGTGTGTCATATTGTAAACACCTCTCAAAGACAGCGGGTCCTTCGAAATACTTTGATAAAAGAAAGTTTGACAGCGTAAACCGGCCATTAGATCCAGTAGTAGTATTGCCTTACCTGAAGCAACACGACGATCTTTGACAACTCTCTCGAATTCACTAGAAAAAGATACAAGTAATGTTCAAAGTTTACAAAAAAATGAACAAGATTTATATTAAAATCTGTCAAGCTCGTTGCGTGGGACCTGAAAGTTTACATCTTATACGTAAATAACAAACACACAAATAAATAAATACAAACTGGAGAAACTCGAACAGCCAGCAATTACGAAATGGAAACTAGAGGGCTCTCAGAAACTATATACCTCAGCCAGCGGTTTATTATCTAAATTAAGTCATAATTTAACTACTGTTTCTTACTCTCTGGCCGCACTTTTGTTTGTAAACAACAATAGAACAATGGAACAATGGAAGGTTTTCCGACGTTAACGGCCTAGTTAATACGCTTTTATTGGAACGGTAAGATTTGGGGAGGGGGAGAATTCCCAAGTTGATTTGACTAGAAATAAATGAAAAATTTGAGTCTTCACTGAAATATTCTGGACAATAATACGTTCTGGAACATTAGTCCTGTTTCCGTTAAAGTTTACAGTTTAAACAACAAGGTACTTAAAAATCCTGAGGAAGCCCCCCCTAGGGTAGTTTTTAATGGGAGACTGGTAACTAAACGTGATTGGGAACGCATCCGTAGATAGCGATCTTGCCGAATCGTTATTCTGTCACGGCAGCACCGTACGCGTCACTACAAATGTGAAATTTTTGGGTGTTTACTTCGGTGAATTTCTTTGAAACTTGATAAACAGAGAGTGAAAACGATCGTTTTACTCTCTGACGAAGGGCGTTAACTCTAACGTTAGAATTCTTTATCATAAATTCGGCAGTCTATCAACATTTCAACTTTTTGTGCGTTTTTATTCTCAATGGTTTATATGCCATCTTTGTTTTAGTGGAACTTTGTCCTGGGGAAACACGAGTTCGCAAGCTTTTTGGAGTTTAGCTACTCGTGTTTGCAGACTTTTGTTTGCCGTGTGAGACCGCTTAAGTACGGCAGTAACACTTGTTTATTCTCAACGGGTTTATATACCACCATTGATCCACTCTACCACCATCATCCTTATAGCAGGGTTCGCTAGAATTTTCTGAACAGACCTGATATCACGTCGAATACATAGTTAGCATTTTAGTGGTTGTATTCTATGAATATTCAAGCTTATCATGGAGGTAAAAAGAACATTAAGCAGTCATACTCAGATTCACTCGAGTCAGACAATGATTTCCTTCGTTTCTCAACAGCTGTCATTGCTTCTCTGAAATAAAGAAGTGATGCAATTCAACATTTTATAACAGTTACTACAGTAAATGCTCGCGTGTATTGATGCTATTTAAACCCAAAATGCCCGTGAGCAAAACGGAAATAAATTGAGGGTTAATATATGAATTGATGAAAAAAACGTGGTGATTGACGTGGTGTGTAACTCAAACCGAAGGTTCAAACCTTTGAAGGTTTTTGAGGAGAAGGTTCGAAGGTTAATTTTTACCTTCTCTTGGTTGTTGTTGTTGTTGTTGTTGTTGTTGTTAATGTTGTGGTTTTTGTTGTTGTGGTGGTCGTTGTAGTTGTTATTGTCATTTCTGTCACTGTCCGGAGTTGTTGTTGCTGTAGCTGGTATTTCCATTGGTGTTCTTGTTGCAGTTGATATTGATGTTGCAGTTCTTGATTTGAATTTTGTTATCGTCGTCGCTGTTGTTGATGCTGTGGTCGTTGCTGTCGCTGCTGCTGTAGTTATTACCGTCCTCGACTCCTGGAACTTTCTTCCACAGCTACCATGTACCTTCAAAGTCGTCGCAATTGATGCAACTAACCTGTATGAAAGTTTTTTGTAAACATTTAATAGAGTTTCATCTATAGCGTTAACATCCGACCGATGACGCATGAACCATCGACGAAGGTACTTTACATCGATATACTGATAAAGGTTCTGGAAAAAAATAAGAAACAGATTAATACTGTCTGTAACACACGCGTAATGCCTGAATTGTCGAATTTTGCACTAATTATTCAGCTTAAGATTCAAGTGCAAGTGCAGGTTACTAGACTGGCGTCACGACTGGGCAGAGAGAGAATGAACATGTGTGATTGTTAATGGCTCAAGATAGTTTGTATCTGTACACTGATCCAGTAATTTTGAGAAACAGGGTTTTTTCTGGATTTCTACATATATATATATATATGTATATATATATATATATATATATAATCTTATCCTGGTCTCACAGTGCTAAATACTTGAGTAGAGGTTAATATAGTAAAATATCAGATCAAAGATGAATCCTGTTAAAAATAAGATGTATATTTGCTGCCATTCAGAGTAGCAAATACATATATTTTATTTTTATCATGGTTCATCTCTGACCTGATATTTTACTATATATATATATATATATATATATATATATATATATATATATATAAGTATATTATATAGTTACATACATACATACGCAACGTGGTTCAAGCAAAAGATTTAAGAAATATATTTGATAATTTGAACAATCGTATAATCAAACTCGATCCCAGGCTCTCTCCCTTCTAACAAAATGCTTGTCAGTATACAAGACACTTAAACTATTTGACAGTAAATGGTATACAAACACAACTATTTACTAAGGTTAGACTGCCCAACGAATGCTAACGATCTAACGAAAGGTCATACATTTATTTACATATATATATATGTATGTATGTATGTATGTATGTATGTATGTATATGTATACATAAATAAATAAATATATACCAAAATGAACCAAATAAGGAATATATATATTCAAGAGGAGTCTTTAACATCCTACTGTTTACTCAAAGTTACTTTTAAGTCGTTGGAAAACGCAAGAGAAAAAAAGGGGCAGATCAGACACACAAGTCAATTAATAGGGTAAGATTCACTAAGTGTAAAACACTCTTCAGCAAGGTATAGCAAGACAATACCTTCCAATAGTAATGTCCTCTATGTTGAATAACGTCCTGAATACCTCCAAGCAAATGATCAAGCAACTATATAACAGCAATTGAAGAGAGAATTCTAATTAGTCAGGACAGCGGAACCACAAGGGAGAGGAATAACCCAAGAAGGTCGATTCTCGGCCTCCGTGCAGTGATGAAGGGAGACAAACATAACAAATCTGCCTAATAATGCAATTGTCGATTGTTGTTATGGATCCGGTTGTTCAAAAGTCGATTAGCTTAACCCAGGATTAGTGACAACTTTGTCGATGAAATGCTACTAATGTAGGAAATGATATTTAAAGTTTTCTGTTCGTAAACCAAGTTAATATGGAAAGGTTTTATCCCGAAACGTTTTAACTAAAGTTATCAAACAGAACATGTCCAACAAAACAGCCGATTCAATTTTAACCCGCCATGGTGATAATATCTTTGGAACGTTACACAATTTATGGTTTGCCTGTTCTTTGAGATTCAAAAGAAAAAAATTCAGGCGACCAAGTTGGTGCAATATACATCAGAAGTTAGCCTGACTGTTTTGTTACAGCTCCAGCAACATGGCCGCCATAATGACATGTGCAAAACCCCCTATTAAAACAAATCACAAACTTGGAGCTTTTCGCTATTTTCGGAACTTAAGACAAATTGTCTTCGGTTTTCTTTGGTACTTCACTAAAGAATAACAAACTAAAATGTTAGGGGAGGTTGTAACGACAGATTTTTTTTGGCAATAAAGTTAGTGCATTTTTAAAAAAATTCTGTCCAATTAAAAATTTTGAAAATTAAATGTGTTATTACACTTTCTATGTTTGCTTTATTCACCGAGTTTTAAAGAAATCTATCGAAGAAAACATCCAGGGGTCAGTTATACAAAGCCCAGATAGATTATCCGGTGGATAAGTCGGCATGAGCGAGCAGCGATATTCAAGCATTGAACAACTAAACTTAAATTTTAGTCACTAAATAGAAAGATGCTCACCAGATTGTTCTATTCAGCAGATAAAATTAAAGTTTGGTGGTTGAATGAATGGATTACGGTGTTCTCTTGTTCTGACTTATCCACCGGATAAGCTATCCAAGTTTAATTTTTGAGTTGACGAAGACGGTGCTGTATTTTTAGTATTACAACTGGAGAAGATCACTATCTTGTTTACGTAGTTACCAATCTCCTATCAAAACTACTCTCCTCAGGAAGTGCTCCGGGTCTACTAGCAAAATACCAAAAATGGCTTTCTGGTCGCTTCGGCCAATTAATGTGATTCATCCGCAGTATAATCAGTTATCTATTACTTTTTATGTATTGCTATGAATTATAATATTTATTATGAATGTGATTTTTATGACATGGAATAATGGTTATTAATAACTAAAAAACTAACTCTTTCCCGGCGGCACCAGACTATTATTTTACTCTGGCCAACGCCAGACGATTTTACTCGTCAAGGGGATAGGCGCTGCCGGGAATAACTAAAAAACTACTTAACTGTTTGGAATAAAAGATGGAAAACAAGAGGTGGGGAATCTATCCTAGGTGAGAACTATCCTATAACGACCGCACACTTTCGTTGTTTTAATCTAATTGGAGTCTACGATAATTACCTTATCATTCACTTCACCAAGCATTATTTCTTTTCTCTTAACAGAACGCTTCACTTTCAGTAAATCCACGATCGGTTTGATAGTGGTACCCTAAAAGCAAATACAGTTGAAAGTTACACATAAACCAACGTAAAGAGCGGAGATAGCTCCGAGACGTAATATTTAAAATTGAGTAGGAATGCTTTATCGGATTTAAAACACGAGGCGACAGCCGAGTGTTTTAGATCGATAAAGCACGATCTACGAGTTTTTTTATATGACTTCTAAAACGAAACTCTTTATACACTAATTGACGAAGAAATTTTTGGAATTACTATTTTTTGAACTGCAATAATTTGATGAGAAAACTGAGCGAGATCTGTATCAGATATATAGATCCGTTACGCTTATGATTTTCCTTTGTGTTTTTTTCATGAATTATTAATGAGTTTTAGAATATTAGTTCTCAAACTCACTAATTATTTATGAATCTAAAACAAAACCAACACTTAATTAATCACTATTTAGAAATCATTAGTTCCAAACCACTAGTAGTTTGGAAATATGCAAATTTCTTTTGTCTGAGAAGTCAGTTCAAATACTCGACGACGGACTTTACCGAGATTTCAAAGTCCTCGTGTACTGAAAGCACACTCGGACTTTGAAATCCTGGTAAAGTCCTCCGGATTGTATTTGTACTACTACATCAAGGTCTCGGCCAATGTGATCGGTCTAAGTCTTCGCTTCGACTTGAGCGTATAACACTTACCTCAACTTGGATTACTGAGGATATCAATGTTTTTTTTCCACAGTTCTCTGACGTTTTTAGGTCAACTCCTTCACAGCCACATCACTCCCCTTGACGAGTAAAATCGTCTGGGGTTAGCCAGAGTTGAACAATAAAAGTGCCCTGTGGCAGGGAGGCTTAACTAGCCACAATAATATCCTGAATAACTGCTAATAGGTCCTTCATGAAGGCAATTACTTTTCATTTCGTGCATTCTTAAACCAGAATAGTCCTAAATTTGAACGTTTTTAAACTTTACTCCTCAAAGCTCACCTGAAAGAACACAGTGAAAAATACCACCGCAATTGTTGTTGTTTCCATGATTGGCTGAGCTGGAACATGTTCTTTATCTATAACAACAGCTAAAGCGAATGCCACAGCACCTCGGAGTCCACCATAGGCCTGAAACATTGAGAAAAGCGAATAAAAAACTTTCATGAAGGTTCAGTAAAACACTTTTAACTCCTTCCCTGCCACATCTCTCCCTTCGACGAGTAAAATTGTCTGGCGTTAGCCTGAGTAAAATAATTAAAGTGTCCCGTGGCCGGGAAAGAGTTAACTTAATTTTAGTTCCTATCACTTTATCAAAGTATATGGGTGGTTATGCATGATTTTTATTTAGGAGTTATAAATTACGAAAACGGTGGAGAAAATAAGCGAGCGACTTCGACAATATGTCACAAAAAAAGTAAACCTATTCAATGAGTATAATATGTATCTATAATAAGTATATGTACAATAAATCTAATAAGTAAAGGAAATAAGTAAAGGAAATAACTAAAGGAAATAACTGAAGGAAATAAGTAAAGTAAAGGAAATAAGTAAAGTAAACCGAAGTACACCAGTATACTTAAATAGAAAACCAAAAGGTTTGGGAAACTCCCGGTACTTAGGTCTAGAAAAACTGACTTTTCGAGCGAAGGTCATTTGTCGGAGTGAAAAGTAAAATGATATTAAAAGTAAGTGTTTTTATGAAGAGAAAAAAATCTAGTAACATAAAGATGACCAATAGGATTGCAAAATAGATGACAAACTAATTAATGAGATGATTGTTATCGGATTTGCAATCCTATTGATCATCTTTGTCACATGATTTTTTTTCTCACTGTAAAAACACCGCCTACTTTTAATGTCATTTTGAACGAAGAACCTTTGCTCGAAAGGTCAGTTTTTCTAGATCTAGATTCTAGCAGTTTCCCAACCCGTTCGGTTTTCTACAAGTCGTTCCACACTGCTGAAGCAGCACTCTACTTTTATATCATAGTTAAACAGATCAGCGGGCAGACCCTCGAGACAGTAATTACAACCTTTCCATGACACACAGCGAGGACCATTTTAGAAGGCAGCCGCCTGTCAAGCTGCCGAAGTCCAACGAAAATTAAAAACAACGGACCATACCATGACAAACTGGTCGACTTTTCCCAACTTGTTCAATCGTCCGATTTTGTTGGCTAACCACGTCAGCAGAATCACACCTAGATGTAACATCGATAATAAGTTTTTAGACTTACAAGACTCAGCTAAGTTTATTCAGGCAACGAGCTGAAATACGTGAAACGAGCGCTTGGTCTTCGATAGCACGAAGACGACAAGGTAAAGAAGTTAACCAAAAAGTACGAGTAAGGAAACAAAACCCAAAGTAAAATACAAAAAAAAAGTAAAATACATGAAACAGAGTAATCTTTTCTATTACTTACCAAGACCCCGGTAGATTGAAATGAAAAGGATTGTCATAAAGATGAACCCAGCATGAAATTCCAGGGGACGGTTAAATATTATCACTCCCAACAGCATAAAGATTATCGTTTCTGAGAGAGAACTGTAAAGAAGAAATAGCATCATAAATGACTTCAACAACCAGATTAATATCAATATCTCACCAAGATGTGCTTTTCCGAGAATTAATTGTTGCGTACAGTTGTCTTTATACAAGAGATAACGTCGCGTACCTGGCCATTTTCATGAAATATTTCAACGGAATTCTGGATTTTTGCGAGATGTTCGCCTCAACATATGGTTTCATAACAATAGCACATGTGACGATGCTGAAAAAAAATTACAATGTAAATTAACTTCAAAGATCAGGCAAGAGCTAGCAGCTTTCGAATTTAACTTATCACTAGTTTACCACACATACTTCAAAAACACAATGACTTTGTTTACAGAAAAAGTAATTGTAACAATAGCACCTAACCGTGAATGATTTATGATAGTAATTACGACAGGCAGAGGGACCACTGTCTTCTGAATTTCCTTCAAAATTGAGAACCATCTTGAGGATTGACCTAAGCCCCCTCAGCGATCTTGGTCTGGTCTGACCTGATTAGAGCCAAGCTTTTGATTGTGCGAAAGGATTCTAGCAGGCCTTGCCTAGGCTATGAAATTCACGCCAGCAAAAGTAGCTGCCTCAGACGTCAATTCTGTGAGGTTGACCGTGTTTTACCTGGACCTGGCATGGCTCTGGTCAAATTACCGAGTCAACATGCGGTGGAGTTAACCAGTTCAAATGGTTTTGAAGGTGATATTATCAAGACAGGGAAATTTTCTGCGTTCTGCGACTTGATGCAACGATGGTAGACTTTATATACAGGTTTTACTGAGGCAAATACTCAGACAGTCAGTGAGACAGGGCGCTTGTTTGTACTTTGAAAAGAACTACGTGAATGTATCGAGGTTAATCTGATAAAATCTGGTTTCAACTGCACTAAAATGTCTCCTCAGGCAAAGATGCCTTTCAGTGTTTAAAAAAGCAAGAGGTAAAATCTGAGAGAAAACGTGTGGATCCGCCATTAACAAAGCTTGACTGGATTGTATGGTTTTTAAAACTGCTGGCCCTTCCAAACTAATCAGCTGTTCACTTTGGCCTCAGAGTATAGTGTGAACAGTCCACTTTTACCTTGATACTTTTACTGTGGCAAAGCGAAGGCCAGGCCAGGCCTACGCCGCTAGTGTTAACAAGGCTCTAGAAACAATCGCATATTATTTATCAATACTCACCTAATAATCCCAGAAAAGTGAAAGAGCTCAGCAGTTAGATAGGACATATAGCTCAAAGCAAAAACAAAGATTGGTTCCAAAACTAAAATAGAATGAAAACACACACTTCACTACAGTAGAAAGAATATGCCTTGAAAATGGTTTCACAAAGGCAGCTCTCCCACCCGGGGGAGCAAACCCACGTAAAACGGCACACGGGGGTTTAGCGGGTCCAAAAAAAATTGGTAAAAATTTCTGCGCATACGAAAATTGAAGGTTTTCTAGAGTGTGCCGGTATTGACATTTTGATGTGGCATTCCTATCTGGAATACTGTCTGCATTCAAACTTTATTGCTCGCCTTCATAGTGCAGAAAACTGGCACTAGCGGATAATTCCGGAGGAAAGTACAAAAAACGTAGCGTTAACAGAGGCATTGGTGGCATTGGACCAATGGCATGTTTTAGTTAATTCCACATATAATTGGGACTGTGACTATCCGTTAGAGCCAGTTTTTCGTGCAGGATAATTTTTGGTAGTTGTGGCTACTGGTAAGTATATTTTTTTCCATAAATGTACCATTCTTTAACACTTCCCTGGCGAGATTAAAATGAGAAGTCTAATTCCGCCACTAAGAGTTAACTAATAGTTTATAAGTAGACTAAGGAAATGTTACACCCATGGTAATGCGATACCCCTGCACTAACCCACTATCGACCGAAACAGCCAACAATGGCCCTTTTATTTCTCCGTCTAACGCCAGACGATTTACTTGTCAAACGGAGAACCCTTGGTTGAGCCTTTCAAAAAGTTAAAAGGTTTGTAGACTGCCGAATTTATAATAAAGAATTCTAACGTTTCGAGCTATGGCCCTTCGTCAGAGGATGAAACGAGTTCTAGAGCTCGTTTCACTCTCTGACGAAAAGCCATAGCTCGAACCATTAGAATTCTTTATCATAAATTCGGCAGTCTACCAACCTTTTTACTTTTTGTGCTGTTTTATACTGCCTACGCAGCATCCCATTTTTATGTCACTATCGGCCTTTCTCTCCGCGTAACTCATTGATCACCGAAACACCCTGACAACGGGTACAAATACAGGGGGATGCTTAGATAAAGAACTGCCTCGACAAAAAAGACGGAGGGACATGTCTTCCATCTCTCCTGGACTGGTCACCCCCTTACCTCTCACGTGATCCGTGAACTTGGTTAAGAATGCGGTAATGAATCCCCACAAAATTCCAATAATTATCCCTCCAATGCTGACGACGAAGAATGCTGCGACGCCAATAAAAACCTGAAGATAATTTAAGTATGTTCAACAAAAAAAGCAGCATACAAACAAAAAATTGGGCACATTCAAGACTTTACAATTTCAAACAAAATTTCTGGACGTGTTTATTTTCAGGCAGTAAAAGTTTTTGACTCATGAATGCTGCGTATACGTGAGTCCATTCGGGAACTCGCAAAGTGTACCCATTCCATACATTCCAGGTGATCTAACCTTTAGCAAATTTAGCAAAAGGTCTGGGACCAGCAGCACAGTAGAAATCCAGTTTCATATCTTTAATCAGTTAAAGGATTCTGTGTCTTTCGTGAAACTGTTTGAAACTTTGTGTCAGGGAAAGGTATTTCTAGTACAAATTTAAAAACTGAATCTGGCATTGTTCATGAGATGTTACCTCGTTAAAAACTGGAAACGGATTTCTATTTCACAACTAGTCCCAGCCACTTTCGGATTCTTCCTAGGGCGTTTGGAATGGCCAGCTTGCTTTGAGGGTAAAGAGATGGCAAGGCTACTTTTTTCTTACCGGAACAATGTTGTCATACAATAATAGGTAATGACGTAACAATTATTCGTAGAACACACGTTGCATTATACGCCGTCGTCAAAATTGTCGAGTATAAGTGAAACTTTACACAAAGTAGAACTGTAACTGAGGGTTATATCCTTGACGCAACTTGTATGGCAATGATTTGACTCGTCATTCAACGAAATCATTCTCCAAAGTGCTTGGAGTTCAGATCGATGAGCATTTAAACTGGAAACAACATGTTGAGTATATTGCAAGTAAAATATCGTCAGGTATAGGTGCAATAAGGAAATTAAGAGAATACATCGATCCAAGTACTTTGGTTTTGGTATATAATGCTTTAATCCAACCCTATTTTGATTATTGTTGCGAGGTTTGGAATACTCTAGGGAAAGGCCTTAGTGAAAGACTTCAAAAATTGCAGAATAGAGCGGCAAGGCTGATCATGAACTTTAAA
>JBAHVQ010210698.1:0-12136 GCA_036872915.1 Nanipora kamurai
AATGGTGAATCTGGTGCCATTCGCGAATGCAGTGCTGGTGGAACGTGTGGGCACATGGAAGAGCATCCACTGGAGCATCCCTGAGCGGATTGAAACAAATCTGACATTGTGGCACTTGTGGTGGTGCCATTGCTCCTGCTTTGGACCTTGTTGTCCCAGACTCCACTGCCACATTGCCACCATCACCTGACATGGGAGCTGGAGGTGGGCCACTTGGCATGGCTTCAGAAGCTGCAGCTGGTGGGGCAGGAGCTGGAGGTGGGCCACTTGGCATGGCTGCAGGTGCTGGAGGTGGGCCACCTTGCAGGGGTGCAGGAGCTGGAGGTGGGCCACTTTGCATTGCCACAGGACGAGCTGGCGGTGGGGCTGGCTGATTGACATGTCCTCCAGCCTTTGCAGCAGCTCCACTTGACACAACTCTTGGAGTGGTCCTGGCTGCAACTGTAGTGCCCGCTGGAGGAGCAAACAGGAAGGGCAAAGCTGTTGGCGATGGCGATGATTGCACTTCAACAGTAGCTGGAGAACTGGCACCAGCAGTACTTGGACGTGTTGGTGTAGTCTGGGAAGCATCTGAAGGAGTCTCACTGGCTGTCGTAGTATAGTCGTCGGAGTCGTTGAAGAGGCATTCGAATTGATCATGCCAGTGAGAGTCTGTTGGCCAGCTGGCGGTGCTGCAGCTGCTGATGCCCTCCTTCCTCGAGGCCCTTTCTTAGGCTGCAGCCATTGAGCTTGCCAACCATGCTCTTCAGCAAGCTGAAAGACATGAACATCATTCAGGTTCAATGGCAGCTTCTCGCCCAGCTTGTTGAAGAATGATTCTTTGCCACCATGTGCTGCACTGACTCGACCCAATCCTGGTTGCCCTGCTGCTGCAAGCTCTTCATAATAGCGAATGCCTTGTCAATTGACAAATGATTTGGTAGTAAGTTTGGCACAACAATCCTTCCACAGTTGACAAATATAACTAATGAATACCATCATCATACCATTGAATCATGATTGAAACAATCATGAATGATCCACCAATGATCAACAAAAGTCACAAAGTAACTAACATCAATCAGTGACTTAAACAAAACCATATCTAAACACAAAGCCATGCTGCCCAAATCGCACAGGTCGCTGTTTGGTTTAATCCTCGTCAGGATGTACAGCAAGCCCATCAAGCCAGCAGGTGATAGATCAGCAGTCCATGAAGAATCAAGGAATGGGCACAAAGTGGCAACCGTCTTTGACAAATGACACCTTGGGACTTTGCGAATGCAGCTTGCCGAGCTGGAGATCTTGGTTTGCTCCGTCGAGGGCTAAAGCTGCGGTGCTACCGCCGCTGGAGCAGGAGCTGCAGCAGGTGCAGCTGCAGCTGTGGAGTCACGCCCACGACGGTCACGCTCATCATCTTCTGACGATGACTCCATCATGCCTCCATGAGGCATCATCCCAGGCATCATACCGGGCATCATCATACCTGGCATCATCATGCCTGCCTGCATGCGTTGCCTCTTAGTGCGACCCATGGCTTCTGCTCAGACCAAAGTCAATTGACACAATTGAAAACGTCAAATGACAAATGACACTTTGAGCCCAGAGATGGATTTGGTCATTGAGCTTCGAGATTTTTTGAGATTTGAGTGTTGGTCATTGAGAGTCATCCAGTGTCAAATGAGATCTATCGAGATCTATTGAGATCTATTGAGATCTATTGAGATCTATCGAGATCTATCGAGATCTATTGAGATCTATTGAGATTTCTCCTGTCCTAAAATAGTTTCCCCTTTCATTTTAGTATTCCAGGGTTGTTTTCCATTTGAGATGTTTTGAGATCTATTGAGATCTATTGAGATTTTTTGAGATTTTTTGAGTTTGAGATTTGATATTTTGAGTTTGAGATTTGATATTTTGAGATTGAGATTTGATGTTTTGAGTTTGAGATTTTCTGTTTTGCTTTTGAGCTTTGCTGTTTTGAGTTTGTGCTTCGAGATCTATTGAGCTTTCTGTTTTGCTGGCTGCTGATGTCCTTGTGTGGTCTGAATCTCTTACACTGAGGTCTCTTTGTCCCTGTTTTGTCTTTTAGAGCCCTGTCGTGTTGTGTTCAGTCACAATGTGTCATGTCAGTTCTTTTTATGTTCGGTTTATACTGCTCATAATATGTAAACACACTATTCAATAGGACTGCAAATGACAAGTGACAACACAGACTGCACATGGCAAGTGACAACACAGACTGCAAATGGCAAGTGACACACCAACAAGTGATGACTCTGATGCGCAACACACATGGCGTGCGCTGCACCTTTACTCCACTCCATGAACTCCATGTGCAAGACAATGAAGGGCCTGCCATGGTTCAAGATCAATCACATGGCATGGTGACAATCATTCATAGATGGCCTTTTACTGTTAGTTGGTTGGTTAATAGACTGGATACCCTCAAGTGTACAACCAATCAATAGACTGGATACCCTCAAATGACCCATCATCTATGCTTCCCAAATGGACACCTTACCAATGACTGCTGCAAAGAGTGACTGACTTCAGTTCTGCTAGTTTCCTACTTTGGACTAGATTCTTAGAGTGTTAATGACAGTTATGCCGAGATAGTTATCATTCAAACATCTTTAGTCAATGACTGTCAGTCAATGCAAACTCTAATAATGTCCATGTAATGCAAGCAATACATACGCACTAACTCACTAACTCCTTCAGCGATTCCTCAGCCTTTGCCTTCAAGTTGTAGTAGATAGATCACGTTCAAATGATGTGTACCTGCAACAATCAAGCAAACAGGTCATCACAGCACATGTGACTCTTCAACTGCAAGATTGATTGATACAGAGTTGTCTGACAACTCTGACAATTGATAAATTGATTGATATAGCGCTGACACTTGAATGAAGTGCTGATTGACTGACTGAAGTCTGCCTGCCCACTCACGCCTCGATGCCCACTGCAGAAGGATCCTGGAAACCGCATTTAAATCGATATGGCATCATATATCTTGTAAATAAAAAATCAGCTTGACTTGACTTGACTCTTGTAAATAGATCAGCTCACAACTGAAACCCCGACTGATTGTCACCAGTGTTTTCTCACCACAGGCCAGTGAGACACAGCGGCAATGTCTCAATGTCTTTACATTGCCAAAAGCTGTGCTTCAAATGTAAAAAATGTCAAATGACTCCATCCGCTACTACCAGGCATCACCCTTCGAACTGCTACTGCCATCAGCCTTCTGCACATTGCCTTGGATGATAGCACACTTGAACACTTGAAGCAATAATTCAGACACAACTAAGTTGAACTGCCACGCTCTCAAGGTTGTGTAGTTGAGTTCTAGTGAATTAGTGGTTATGATTATTCATGTGGCAATGATTCTCTGGTGTGCATCATCCCATGAACTCATACATATTGTAACATTGGATTCTGATCACCTTCAATGCAATCAAGTGGCTGATGCATCTCAGCAACCAGCCATCCAATGCAGCATCTCGCTTCATCAGCATGTTGCCCCTGAGATGCACAAAAACACACTGATCAACCACATCCAGTGATTCCACACTTATACTTGACTGGGTTTTTAAAGCAACACCTGGCAGCCAAGGCACAGAATGCAGGCCTGGTCAATTGGATGCACTGTGCTCAGGACACTGCCAACACTCGGTCAGATCTTCGCGTCTTCCATGATCTCTTGCCTGGGCCAAAGAACATCACCATAGTGACCACCGCACTGGTAGGACTACAGGACAAATCTGTCAGCTTTGACTTTAGTCTACTTATAGTAATTCATTCTCCAAGCTTCATCACTGCATCTGTAACCCCGTGGTAGACCACACCCGAGGATGAAGATGATGGAGCAGGTTCTGCTTCAGTAGTCTTCTGCTCCTGCTGCTCCTCTTCCTGCTTTTCCTGCTCCTCTTCCTTCTTCTCCACTTCATCAATCTTCTTTTTCCTCTTCCAGGGTGCCACACGCTCGGGTGGAGGGCTGTGGCTTGGCGGTCGTGGGGTCCTCTTGAACTCCGCGTTTGGGGGCGCTTTCAACTTTGGCTTTGGCCGAGCCTTGCATGGAAACTCTGTGCATCATCACTCATGGAGAATCTGAACTCAATCACTCATAGAGAATTTGCAGAGAATTTGCAAGTGTCAAACAACGCTTATTAATAACTGGCCTTCTCCTTTGGCTTCAAAGCCCGAGAGACAATGGACGTGAGTAGTACCCCAATGTCAGCATCACTTCCTTCAAAAAACATGACTATTGACCTGGGGTTAAAATTCTTTGTTTATATTAGATTCATGCTGCCAAAGTGACTTTTCCACCAGCCATCCAAAGTTTGGCTGTTCAAGCCGCCAGACTGCCGCTAGCTCCTCCAAGATCTTGTACACATTCTCCATTGAGGCCTCCACTCCAGGTGGAATCATACCAAGCAATCCGCTTTGGATGATTTTCCTAAGGGAAACAATGTCGCACACAGACTGACAACAATGTCTCACACAGACTGACACTGGCACTTTCATACCAGGACCATGAGCAACTGGCTGCCTACGTTATTATTGTTATTATTTATAGACTGCTGACTCACAAACAAAGTCAAGAGGCGGCTCCTGCTGGCTGCGACGGTTCAAGAAGTTCAGAACCGCTATAATATCACGATGCCAGGATCTGCTCATAATGGAGAAGATGCACTCGATGCCATGAATCTAAGCCAACACAGTGACTCATATCAACTGACAGCAGGCGAAATGCAGTTGCTCAATTGCTGTCCTGTGTGGAATGATCAGCTCAATAATTCATTGCAATAAGTACTGGCCAAGTCTCAAAAAAGATGAGGTACAGGAGGAGGATGATAGTAGGGGTTCTATGCCAGCCCCTTGAACAGCAAATCCTGAGTGCAGTCAAAGGCTAGGTCCACCCCATGTGAGTTGGTAGTTGAGTTGAGTGGTTCCACATAAATAACTTCCAACATTATTTTTAAGCTAAGGTTCTTCACCAGTTCCATTGGCTTCTTTAAGATTTTGTCAACTGCGATGTGGGCCTCCGCATGTTCGAACACCGATTTCTGAATGGGCCGGTGCCAGCCACTCAGGTGCTTTGGGAAGCCACCCTTCATCCTCTCATCATCCTCCTCCCTTGGTTCAGTGAATCAAGGTCGAAGCAAGGTCACACTGGCACTTGGACACAGTTTGTATACTTTTGCAAACTGATGTCACAAGACTTGCAAACCACTTCACTGAACTATTTGGGGCAAGCATCTTTCTTGGCAGTAGTTGGGCCAGTCGCCACTCCCATGATCCACGCTTGATATCCTGGTAGCTCATGTAGCTCTCATTGCCAACTATCACCTGCACCACAATTTGCTAGCTTTAGAGGTTGAAAGGAAGGCCATTTATGGAGCACATATGCAACTTGAAATTGCGGAATTGTTCCCAGCCTCTGGGCCATAGCAGGCTTTCCAATGCAAGCCATAGCCCACAATCACAACTCTGGATGGCCATTTCACCAGAGTACCATCCAGCGCAGTAATCTCAACCCAATCAGACTCCTGTGACTGAGTTATTGTCGTGCTGCTGATCTCATATAACAAATATGATTTCACAAGGTTTAACAATTTACCACACCAGCTATGTCACACAATGTTGACTAAGAATACTGTCAACCACTGACAATATTCAACTCATCATGGAAACATATGACTCAATGACACTGACTGCGCACAATGATGAAATGTCCTTGTCAGATGACTCAACCTCAACCTTCTCATCTACCACGGTCTGATGCTCGCTTTCTGGCATCTTTGATCCTCAGTACGGTGTATTCTTTCTGATCATAAACCAAAATCATGACTGGTGGGCAAGCATCATCAATTTAGTCTATACAATACTATGGTATACACTTACCATGCACTTCTCCACCAAAACACACTTAGTTTCAGACTGCTGGAGTCCTCTTTGGCATGACTTGAGGACATGGCTTTCGACCTTGTTGATTCGGTGCTCATGGGTCACGATATGTGTCCTTAGCCACATTGCAGCACTCAAATTCACACCTCACTTATATTAGTATGTCCATTGACAATAATAAGAATGCTGGTATGACTGTTGTTGACTTGGTGACTTGATTGATTCATAGTTCACAGGCAGCCACGCGACGCGAGATTCTCAGCTTGTTAAAGAAGGTAGAGGGCCTGAGCGAAGATACCACTGTGGCGGCATTGATGGATGCAAATGCAAATGATTTCACGCTTGGTTCAATCACGCTGCACTCACTCAATGCCCAGTCAGTCAATGAAGTCAAGTCAAGTGGCTTGAGCACCTTTCCTTATTATTCGATTAAAGAAGAACTAATAAATTGACAGGCTGAACTGTTTGATACTTGAACACCTGAACCAAGACTCCTGCCAGCCTTCTCTGCAGCTGTGCGCAAATCACCAGCTGGAAGCAGACCCAACTTGAAGACAGCAGAGTCTGTTGCCATGCAAACTACATAAAATAGTTGGAGAATAGGTTGTGAGCTGTCTATCTAATATTGGCAATTAGAGTTACTTTGGCAAGTAGGCTTGCTGCTAATGTGCTAGTGGAAACATGATTGTCACATTGATGTCAGCTGACTCTTGGGCCACCGCACACTCAGTCCACGCAAGAACTCAGAATGCTATGTTGCACACTCTACATCAACCATGCTCACACCTTGATTCACTAATTAATCACTGACTGCCACAGACCCTCATTGACTGACCCAGCAGTCCTTCTGAGCGGTTAACGCGCTGGCAAAGATGCAAGTGTTGACCTGAGACACAGATCAAACATCACACATTTCACTTCACTAATTGGAAGAACTTCGCACACTTGCACTGCATATTAATCTCTGCTAACTCTACATGCTCAAGTGCTCTAGTGTGTCACTCCTCATGCCTTAAACCTGCTAATACCTCAAGTTACATGGTGCAAACAACAAATGATAAACATTCTGAAGTATAACTGAATCTCTGCCTTCAGCTGGTTCAATATTGCAGATCCCTCACAAATAGGACAAGTCAGTCAAGTGACACACACACAAGTCAAGTGACAGTGGTCGGAGATTGAGCCTCAATGTGATAACAAAGGAGAGTTTACTCTGCAATGACAATGGCGCAGCTCAATGACATGCCAATTAAATTAGGATGATGATGATGATTACGATGAACGAATTATGAACAAATGAACGCATGCCGCATACATGAATGAATGAATAAAGGAATGATTGAAGAAAGAAGGAAGGAAGGACGAAGGAAGGAAGGAATAAATAATGATGCAGTGAATGAATGAATGAATGCATGAATGAATGAAAGAATGAATGAATGATTGAATGGAATAAAGAACTGAAATGCACTGCAAAAGACTGAAATGAACTGAACTGAACTGAAAGGAAATGACATAAACAAATGAACTGAACTGAACTGAAATGAAACTAAATGCAAATGAAATGAAACTGAATGAATGAGTGAATGAATGAAAGCATTAATGAATGAATGACTGAATGAACGAATGAATGAATGAGTGTATGATGAGTCCAACTCTGTAAACCCTGTGCACAGTGGCCCATGGACCTGCCATACAAGCAAATTTCAAGGATCTTTGGGTTCAGTTTGTTGGCTTAACTTAAGCGAATTTACAAAAGAGAGTTTAAACAAATCTGGGATCTCTTAGCTGATCAACCAAGCCTGATGGATGTCAAGGCCACTCACAATCGGTCCCTTATTTTACTATTCACGGCTGAGATCCTAGTGTGACACATCACACATTAATTAGCCATGCCATCATGACAGGCAAACTCTAAAATTGTCAATTGGCTCATGAATTTGGTATGGCTGTCTTGACATGTGAAGAACTCTTCTCACCACACCTTGGCTCTCGCACTCGAACCTTTTGCAAAATCTCACCACAGTCTTTGCATCGAATCTGTTTGACAAAGTGGTTGCTGCCTCTCTTGGTTGTTCTGCTATGCACACATTGACAACCCAGCTCTCTAGAAGACATACTGTGCTGGCAAGTTCTGTCCGCAATTGATGGTTCAGCTCCATTGATAAAATCCCATTCAGATTCAACAGAAGCAGATTCCTCCCCACCACCAGCCTCATCTTGAAGGTGAACAGCGTTTGTCTTTTTCTCAACAACAATTGAGATAGAGACTTTGTCCTGCTCGCCAATGTTCATACTCTGAGTTTGGGCTGTCATAGTCGTGGCACTTCCAACCAGGAAAGAAGATTGAGCTTTGCGCACAAGGGTCAAAATGACATTGAAGACATCAATTGTCAAACGCAAAATGAAGTCAAGAAGTGTCAGCAACATGGCACAACTGACAACACTTGGAGGGACTGTTCAGCAGTGATGTCCCTGAGCCAAACACTTCGCGAGGCTGAGTTTCACATTTCACCTTCTCTTTATACTAGTATCCCTCGAAGAGGTGACTGACTTTGTAACTCAACTCCCAACACCAGTGTATGTCCCAAATGTCAAATGACAAAAGGCAACTATCTAGATAAGACGATGTCCAAGGGTCTCAACTCAAGAGGAGCCAATTGAACTCTTTCTGAAGACGTTGAGTTGTACTGAGCAACCACACAGAGAACTGAGGGTACGCCACTCCATGTAGAACTCCTGGCCTGGCCACACAGAGGTCATTGGTGTACAGTATTGAATAATGACAGCTGACCAAGAACATGTCATGTGACAGTTAAATAACGCTTCCAAGTCAGAATGGAACTAGTACTACCTCTCATCTACTACCTGTCACCTTTTCACCTTGAATACCTACCGCCAGTGTGCACTTGAATACCTACCTTGAATACCTACCTACTCAACTAACCTACCTACCTACCTACCTTGCATACCTTGACCTTGAGAGAATGAACAATGTGAACTACACTTCTATGCTTTGTACTCTTCAGGGCCAGGCCAGTGAGAACAAAGCTTGCCTCCAATCAGCACCTGGCAATCAAATAGGTTGCGATGAAAGGTTGAGATACTTAGAACTAGCGTTGGGTCGATGGCATGGCATGCGCTTGGAAGAACTCCGCTTTTTTTCACTTCACAGGCCAGAGTCAGGCCACATCTAAACACTCCATGGCATGTTCGTTCATGCCACTATCTAAAAACTCATTTCTCCAAGTGGCATGTCTCAAGTCAAATGTCAAATGACAATCTCAGTCATCCGGCACTGGAATATCCGAGCTGCCGCGGGCTTCACTGGCCCTGGCTTGCAAGCCATGAACAAAGGCTTCCACCATATCCCCGTCGCCAAACAGCTCGTTCTCCAGCACATCAACCATGGAATTCTCCATTTCCATCTCATAGTCAGTGTCAGGATTCCATGGGTCTGACAGAACTCTTGTTTGCAACGAATGATGCACCAGCTCAACATTGAATTCATTTCACTTCAGATCTTTAAACTGACTACAACACCTATTTCATTGATTTGCGTTTTTGAACAACTGTCAAAACAGCAATAGTCAGCAGAGTCAGAGTCAACCTTGCCTATCACAAGATGAATGCCGGTGGCATTGAGCACATACTTCAGGACCACACGGCGACAAAAGAAGCCAGAGAAGCGATGAATGATCATTTCTTAGATATTTGAGCAGGTGAAGGGATTTCAGAACAGTGTCTGACACATCTGGTTTGCATAATTTACTGAGTCTGTCAGTTCATGTCATTCCAAGCTACTACTCTCAGTGATGGTCCAGATGCCATCGCCCTCCATGTTTGATGGGACTGTGAACCAGATCGCATCATTCGCGAGGACAAGTGCTTTGAATGGCTGACGGTCAGTGGCCTGCAGCAGTCCAATGACTTTTGCACCAACTCATTAATATAGGATTTGATCAATTCAAGAAGTTCCACATGACTGAATGACATGATGGTCAAAATGACAAGTTCTTAAGACACTCAACCAAAGGTTCCTGACTGACCCATGAAATCATTGTCCAAGACACCTGCTGCAACTGCTGGAGGAACTCCTCCTTTGTCTTCTTCTTCCCATCCAACAGCTCAAGGTTCATCTCATGATTGTAGATCTTCTTGAAGTGCTCCACCATGTGGTCCAAAGCTTTCCTAAGCGAATGATACGAATGTGAACTACAAAGCTCACACCTCAGTATGCATATAAATTATATATTTATATGTAACATGTTCAACCAAGCCAATGTCACTTATTACTATTCAATTTAATTCACAGATCAAGACACTAGTGACAATAGACAAGACACTTGAAGTTTGGGTGGTCGTGGATCTCAGGAATGTAGATCTTCCTCCCACCATCCATCCTTAGGCATAGTAACTCATCTATCAAGTCTACCTAGTCTGGCTGACCTCACCTGTGCTCTAGTTCATTCCTTGTTACACATGGCAAGTGACAAGCAGAGATGCATAATTTATATCAAGGTGCTCAGTGAAATGTGGAAATGTGATCTGTTCTTCCTCCTGGCCAGCCAAATCAGACATTCATTCCAATAAAGTCTGTCATGAATGAATCTGTCAATCAACACCACACCAACACCACTTGCCTCAAAGCATGTGTACGTATCAGGGATGGAGCCCTCTGGCGGCAGCCTCCTCAGATCCTCCATGTCCATGTAGCGTGAGAAGCCGCTCTCCATCTTCAAGAAAACAATGTGTGAATTGAAGTGTTGTGAAGATTCTGTGAATCAGTGGCACGTCATTCATGAGTCATGTGTCATGTGACTGGTTTGGGCCAACATCAAATGAACCATCAGTGTGGTAAATCAGCAAACAGTCAGCAAGTCATCAATGAGCAAACCAGTTCAAAGTGACTATACTACCAAGTGTTCAATAAATGATTGATTGACAAATGGGGCCCATGAATGAAATGAAAGTATGAGTGAGCACCTCCACGAATGTAGAGCGCCAGAAGACCAATTGTCAGACCTCAATTCAGCAAGTGTCAAGTGACAACTGGAACAAACAATCGACTTGGCTCAAGACCACTGATTCTAACAGTGAGTTGACTGGCATCATTAATCATTATGCCCTGAACTGCTAAAGTCTTGGTTTACTATTTCATTTGTTTCCACTGATCTCAGTGCCACACATCTTGAAGACAGAAGAACTCGAAGAAAGACATCAGTCAGGAGTCATATGACAATTGTTCAAAAGGTCAAGTGACGTCAAGTGACACATGTAAAGGGTCAAGTGACACATGTAAAGGGTCAAGTGGCACATGTAAAGGGTCAGGTGACACATGTAAAGGGTCAAGTGATGCATGCAAGGGGTCAAGTGACACATGAACTCAAACGCTGAGACTTGAGCTGTCCAGAACAACAATATCAAATGTCCCATGTCAAGTGACAAGTTGAACTAGTTTGAACTCAAGGAGTACGAAGTTACCTTAAATTGCTATGTTGTTGACAATATGTGTTCTCTCGTTTAAACCGACAAGCAATGTTCTTATCACCGTATGCAATACAAATAGCTTCAAACACTCCTACAAGGGATAAGAAAGTCCCCGCTTAAGGTCATCGGTGTAGAAAAGACTGGTATCAAAAAAGGCCGGTTACCACTTTTTTGATCTCGCAATAAGATCTACCTCACTTTAATTTCAACCTTCTTTGACAGAGGTTGATTCTTTGGTGTGTCTCGATTGATTTTTATTAGTATCGCTTATTAAGCGATACTGTTTTTGTATGAAGGAATAGCATCCATATTCATATTAAAAATATATTTACTTATACTATACTTTTGAGAATTCCTAAAAATTAGCAAAATCATCACCGATCTGGCCCCTAGCTGATCTAACCCCCTCATTCCCAGAAGTGAATCTCGTAGAACATGGATACGAGGGAAGCTGATCAGATTGGAATAGAGAGTTTTAGATGAAGCTTTGGCAACCAGCAAATGCTATTTGCAATCAATAGACAGGGTTATGAGAATGCTTGGTGAAGTAGTTCTTGGCACGGCAGGGCAGTGGCCCTCGATTCCTAGATGACTAGACCAAAGATAATTTGGTTCAACAACGGCCAGCTATCCTTCGAGCTGGATGTTCACATGACATGAAAACTACCATGGCATCCTCATTCTACCAGTGTTCTCTTTCGGGTTTGGAGCCTCAAATTGCACTGCAGACAGGGTGAACATGCGTCTTTTCATTTGG
>JBAHVQ010210709.1:0-12134 GCA_036872915.1 Nanipora kamurai
TAAAACCGAAATATTACTGATTCAATTTTCGTCTTGATTTTGATCCTCGTATTCTGAGTTTTCAAGATGTTCCTCTTCGGAATATGTTTTATCTTATATTGTGAACTGGATTATTAGTATACTGCACTTACTTAAATTACATCAGTTCAATGAATGTTGATCTTAGTGGTACCTACACTGGCATTTGTAGCTAATGGAGTACCACTCGTGGCTATTGCTCCAAGGATCTCAGAGGGCTGCCTGTCCAAGAATGTTACCAATAGTTATAAACTGCTAAAATGAACAAGACAACCACATGCTGAACTTCATCACTCATTATTTCACCGGAGACTTTGTTGCTTGCCTATAATGCACATCAACGTCTTGCAACTGCGCTGCCCAGTTTCATGTGTAAATCCAGACATGCCTAATTTTGTTATAACATTTCATATGAATATTAAGTTGCATTCAAAACTGCTTCTCAGTCATGCATCATCACATTTTTGATGAATCTCTAATGTTGCCAACCAGGCATTGTTTGTGATAAATCTGTTGGTTACAAGGATTGGTGGCTAAACTACATGTTAAGGTCTGTTTAACAAAGCTTCTGAGCTTTTTCTCTTTGAATTTAGTCAAGCCCTATCTACTGTGTTATTATTTGACAGAATGGCAATATTATCCCAGTCAGTGTGAAGGAAGGTGATAAAGTTCTTCTCCCTGAATATGGTGGAACCAAAATTAATCTGGAAGAAAAGGTATTGCAATAAGGACTTAAATATTATGCATAAATTTGACACGTTCAGGGGGTTTTGTATCAAATATAATCTTTATTTTACAGTTTTACTGCCTTCTGCCGAACTTTTTTAACATTTGTAATACAGTAGTAATGACAGGATCTGAATCCCTGAACCACGCCATTAGGTATACAACTGTATTTCATAATGGTATTGTTTTCAGTGCAGGTTTTTACAGGTGTAGAACCCAATTAGCCCACCCAAGTGGCACTTACGCTCACACGGACACACATATATGCATGCAAACACCCCCCGTAAGAGTGGACCACGCTTTCTCAAGCTAATTAATCGCCGCGGCATAGGAGCCAAGTAGCAGCAGCTCACCTGACAAATTTAGGGCGTCTCACCTGTCATCAGAAGGTTGTGAGATTGATTCCCGTCTAGGGCTCAGAAACCGTTTGTCTGAGATAATGAGCTTGACGAACGTTCGCTAGTCGTCTGCCAAGATCACATGACGGCAACTGTATGGAATTTTCTAGGTCGAGTCCCAGACTCTTTCTCTCAGCGGGAGCGCAGACCGCGTTGTAGAAGGATATGATCTCATCAGGCTAATGTACCAAGGGCTTGAAAGAGAGTTTCATACTCTACCCAGAATACAGTACCTTATTTTATGAACCTTATTTTGCGTAGCGAGCCCATCCACTTTTTAAACGTTGTATCCAACAAAGTGTGGGGAAAATGGACGGGTATTTTATAGCCGCTCCTTATAGCTTGTATCCAGTGTGTATTTTTCTCTACCGATTTGGCCCTACGATTTAAATTATGTCTTTATATTACGTTTAGAAAAAATCAGGATTTTACTGTGGTTACCGCGGTCTAGTATTTCCGAGTTTGACAGTTTACTCTGAACTCGTCATAAAGCCGACGGGCATCTTCCTCGTTTTTGATCTGTTACTTGAAAATATGGAAATGTTAGTAAAGAGTCAATCACTATAACTTGTCAAAGATTGTGTTTTCATGAGAAGACAATCTCAATTTCTGGACCATCAAAGTAAAGTAAACAATCCAAAGAAGAGTTCACTTCTTTTGAAGAGGTCTCCCACAGCGTTAGTTTAGTCTTGTCGTTTTTAAATCAATAAGTATGCGATCTAGGAAAAGCATTTGTAAACTTTGAATTGCTGTGACTTCCCTGGGGGATCAGTTCAAGACTTCAAGGATAGTTACGCTCTCCCCTTGGGAGGACGTGATGGTGGATTCAAGTATAGACTCTCCCAAAAATGTATGATTTATATATTATGATTTCAATGTAAACCACACGTGAAGAAATTTTGTTGAAGAATTTCTTTTGTTATATATGTTTCGTTGGCTACTTCTTAATACTCGGAGGTTTTAAATGAACGCGGTCCTACTGTATAGGGAGAAAAGTTTGTTTCGGCTTTTGTTTGCTCGAATAACAGCGTGTTGTTTTTCTGTCTAGGAATATCATATATTCCGTGATGGGGAAATACTTGGAATATTCTCGGAATAAAAAAATGGAATGTCTTTTTTGGTTTGCGAATGAAAGCATTCTGTTGACAATTTTATTGCGGAAAAGTAAAGTGAATATCAACACAAATCAGGCAAATCCTACGAGCTGTCTTCAATATTTTAAGATGCTTCTTGAACTCTATGACGCAGAAGTTACTGCTGGTGCTACTTGCTTGGCTTTGTTGAATTCCATGAAATAATTGAATTTAAGAAAGTACTTCTTTCCTAGCTTTTCACATTATGTGTAATACTAATATCTTCGCTTTATTAAATCTCGCTACCGTACGAACAAAATCTCCTTATTTTTTGTCGTTTTAACTTTTACGTTTCGTTAATTGTCATCGCTATAGAAATGCACGACCTAACTCTTTCACGCCTGAGTCAGTCTTCTATTATTTTACTCTGGATAGCAACGTCAAACGATATTTTACTCAGCAATGGGAGACAGTTATGGGAGACATCATGTTGCGAAGGGCTATGACTAATGTCGATGAAGGCTTCGTTATTGTTTTTGGCCCTATGTCTCCATTTTAATAAGTAATCAATTTTTATTTGATTATTTCATTTTTGGTGTGGCGATTTATTTTCGACAATATAGAGTAGAAATCTTTTTTTCTTTTTTTTGCCGTCTTTGGCATAATACTTTCATGGCCTTTCATGAGCTTGGACGGTTTTATGAGCCTTCAGTCTAAGCCGCTGATCACTTTGTCTCGTGCTTTTGCCACAAGCAGACTTGTTTCAGATAAGCTCAGTTTTTTATAATGAAACTGCAAAAATGCATAAACCACCCGGAAGTCTATTAAATTCTGTGACGAAGATGTTAAATAAACATGTTTTACTGAAATACCAGACAATGGTTAAAATATTATACTTCTCTGTAACATATGCAAGTTCCAAGATGGCGACCGAATTTTGTGCTTTTCCAGATGTGTTCGATTGGGTATCTAACGTACTAGATGTGTAAAAACTATAGATAACATTTCTGTGGGAGATTGGATAATCCATTTCTTGAATGAATATATGTCGACCCACTGCAAAATATATCAAACCGTGTACTTAGAATACCAAAGCCCAAATCAAAATATCAAAGTTCTTGATACAACTATCAAACCGGTAAAAATATTATGAAAATGCATACAAACAATATCAAACTTAAAATCAAAACATTAAAATCCTTCATACAACAATCCATTTGCCGCAGAAAATATCCAAACGCGCACATAGACTACCTATTTTTAAATCAAAACAACAACATTCTCAATGCTAATATAAAACCACCACAAAAATATCAAATGTACTCAAGCCGGAACACGCAAACGAAATATCAAACCGTATGGCTAACGCAAATCTTTCGAAAGGAAGCGGAAGTCAAATGCAACGGAAGAACGGGATGAAGATATTTAACCTTTTTAATTCAGTGCTTTTCCGGTGACTACAATGGCAAGTGCAAGTTAATTAAGAGATTTCCTGGTAGAGGAATTATTCGCTCTTTGCAGAATATTTTAACTCTGTCAAGTGAAAATACGAAAGATTGATCATTTGATACGGCTGATGCTATTTCTGCTAAAGATGATCAAGACGCAAGACTCTCCACCGTTTGCTTGGTGAAATCAGGAGTTGGTTGACCAAGACTCAAGGTTTTTGGAAGACACGTTACAAGACATTCACGTTGTGTCTTGTGTTCTGAATATCGTTTGCGAAAATAGTAAGGAAAGAAGTGTTGCCGTAGTTCACTTACCATTTCTAAAATTAAAGACCTTGTCATGCCAGGCAATTTTTCTTGCGACTTGCAACGTCACGGATTTGCTAGACAAGTTTCAGAAGAAATTTTGCGAAGAAATTCTAACATCGCCAATATGCTGCTTGTCGCACAACGAAAAATTGCGGGACAAGTTGCAGAAACATTTGTTTCATTTTTTACTTTTCGCAACGCTACACGATCAGCTGCAGAGTGTAACGCCTCTTCTAGACCCTGGTATACGAGGTTGGCAAAAAAGGGCCAATCACAGCTGGACCAAAAACCAACGAATTGCAGGTTGCAGAGTCAATTGCGAATGTCTGAAATCTTGTCGCAGAAATTGTGCTGCAAGTTGGAAGAAAAATTTCCTCGTTCTCTCATGTCTCATATTAGCTGGTTTACTGTTCGATATACGCCTCATCGATCTGTTGTAAACTTGTAAACAGCGCGTTGAGCGTTTTCTCGAAATTGTCATGCCGCCGAATTGATATTTTTAGCGGTGGTTCGACATTTCTATTGAGAGTTCATGATTCGTCTTGCAGTGAAAATATTCCCCCTGTTGCAGTTAAATTACTCGTAAACAATAGTATTGCCATAACATGGCTGTTCTGACGTCAACACGTAATAAAGAATTGCGATGTTTTCATTTAAGCTTTGGTATTCTATGTGCGCGTTTTAGTATTTTTTGTGGCGGGTTGATATTCGGGTGCAGGGATTTGGTATTTAAAGTTTGGACCTTTAATAGTTTTGGCCGTAACGAAACGCCATTAATTACCGTAACCGTAAGAATTTGAGAGACGAAGAGACATTAAGAGACGAAGCTGACAATAACTCTAAGCCACTTTCGCGATAACTCGTCATTCTCCTATGGAAATAACTGAAACGCCTCCATCATATTCCGTCATACTAGACTTGCTACAAGTCCTACCCAGTCTTATTTTCGCGGTTTGCTTCTCCGCTGGACCGCTCGAGACTTCTTAGGTTGCAGCTCGTTTCGTGACTTCGCCACTCGTTGCCAGACAGTGGTGACACAAAGGGAGTCGACTTGTGGCAAGTCTGCCACCATACATACGTTACACACACACCGAATGCCTACTCTCATGCACTCAAGCGCACTGAGTTACCCAAGCACGCACGATCACATCAAATTATTGCTTCCCTATGGTATATATAGCTGATTCTTTTCCATTAATCTTTACCCTGTGGAAGACTGTAGACTGGTAGTCGAAAGCTCGTCCTAAAAAGGCTGTTTTTTGTTCCGAAGATGTTGTAATTATTTTGATTATGCGCAAAATATCTTGAGTTTATGACACTTCTATAGTTAGATATCTTCTAATGATTAAGCGTCTGAGTTTTTTGGCCATTGTCTTGGCCTTACTCGCAAGATGTCAACGGCTACTTTAAAACCCTTTGTTACGGCGGGTTTTCATAATCACCGTAGTTCGCACCCCAAAAAAAGTTGAGCTTGGTTCAACTTCTTGCGGTGGCACTTACAAATGCCGTAATGGAACCGTAAAGACCGCAAATCGTTGAAACAAGCTCAACTTTTTTCGTTGTTGCAGTCGCCTTACAGCAATCGTTACGGCACCTGCGGTATTTATGGAAACCAGTCTTTAAAGATAGAAATTCCCACAAATGACAACCGCACCTATTATTATTAGCCATTGACGTTAGTTCTTTCGACTGCTTGATGTAGTTTGAAAGTTTGCTGGTGTGGGTGCTGAAACCCGGGGTGATGAAAAAATATTCCCTTCAAAGAGGAATTTAGCAATTTCTGTTATTTAGAAAAAGAATGTTGAAAGAAGCTTATTTTCAATATTTTGAGGGTCGAGACTTGAGCTTTTGAGCAGTAGGAGCTAAACTTTAAGCAAATCTTGAGGATTCAATCCTCGCGAGAGTTCGACCTCCTACGAGGCAATTGATGGGAAGTCGTTACCAAAGAGCATGCATACCTACAGCAGTGGTTTAATCAAGCTGTTAAAAATAACATTACAAACCTAAAAAAAAAAACAAAAGACTTAACATGTCCGTTTGGCGTCACACATTCTTCTCTCATCTAATTTCCTTGTGTTAAATAAACACCAACACTTAATTACATTATTATAACATCATTATTTTAATAAGAAACACGCACAATTCCAAACACGATGAAGGAAATGGTAAATCCTATTGAACAATTCCCTAACAGAAAATTAGAAACTTATAATAAAGAAACAAATACGATGGTCTTATTGATTAATGAAATGTTCGAGTCTAGACCTGAATTAACAAAACGCCCAATAGGCGTTCACTCGGGCTATCGATAGCGGGCCAAACATGACCACTTGTCAGAAGTATGACGTAACAGAGCAGGTAACTAACGTTTGAAAATTGCATTTGATTTGGAAGAAGCAAAAATTATTCGTATCCTGTCAATTTCGCAGCGTTTCTAATTCGTTTGTTCACAGCCTAAGGACTTACTCATTAAAGCCATTAAAGCCTCTCCCGGTTTCGGCGTGAGACTCCCAATTTTTTCCCTTTTCTCACGGTCTCCCGACAAAGACCTGAGATCTCCCGGTTTTAATCGAAGCTTTTAAAAGTTTTTTGCGTCCAAAAAATTGCGATTTCGGGATCACCAATTGCATTCGCGTCTTTCCTTGCACTGCGCGTGGAGTCTGGGTACGAGATTGTTATTGGTCAGAAATCAAAATATCTTCAGCAAAACGTGGCTGTAGTTAATTACTGTACTAGTAGTAGCACTTAAAGATCACTTATAGATAGATTTGAAAACGAAATCAGACATTCTATTAAGTCTCCAGTTTTCTGACCAAATCTCCGGGTTTTTTTAGTTCATCTCCAGATTTTGGGCTCCCAGGAGTTGGCAGGTCTGCTTTGTCACGCAATAGTAGTGTGATTGTATGACCGTAAATGTTACCTTGTGTTTAGGTCGGATGTGGGATCAGCTGCGTACACTTAAACACTGAACAGAAAGTCTGCTCATGTGGGAGCTTAGTAAATACCAGAACAACTATTATTATCATATCGTGACTTCCGCTCAGGCAGTACATATGACGAACCGGCAGCCTAGCTCACCATCTGAGTCGTAGTGGCTCAGTGGTTAGAGCGTCTCACCGGTCATCAGAAGGTTGCGGGTTCGATTCCCCTCTAGGGCTCAGAAATCGTTTTTCTCAGTTAACGAGGTTGACGAACGTCTTCTAGTTGATCAGCTGCGTACATTAGGAATTTGCCGTATGGCTGAGCAGAACAGCTTTGTCGAATTGAAAGGCGAACACTCAAGCCAGTTTCTCTTAGAAATTATGCGATCACCATCCGTTTAAATTCACATACCAGATACTCCGTTTAAACGAATGATGAGCGGCGTAATTTTCATCGATTTATGGGCTATTAATACACAGTTCTGAATAGCACAAGCTTCGATAACAAACATGCGGAATTCAAGAGGTGAACACGAAGGTCCCGTTGCCGTTGTTTTTTGCTACTCCACCTCGGCTTTCCTGATTCCTAGATTACAGTCTGCTGCGATCAGTTTTCATCAACTTTTTGTTTAGGAAACGTTTATTTCACCAGTTTTTCGGTAAATCCTCTTCTCCGGTCTATTGATTTGATCAAGGTGACCGTAGAGTCGCTTGTAAACAACACAGAAATGGAAATAGGCCGAAAATCGATTTAAAGCTTTCAGGGAAGGTTTACCTCAATGAGCGTATGTGTATCTAAGAAACGAGATCGCAGACTATAGCTAGTAAGAACTTGTTTGAGATATTTGCTAGGAGTTCGCGAAACGACCCGTTTTGAAATGTACGCGAACGGCGCGTACGTTTGTAAGTGGTTTGGGCGTATTGGACATGACACCGTATGCCATAGCTGTGGATCTTCTCTCTGAAAATCCTTCGAGGCTTCGACTGTCGAGGAAAGACAGCAATTATTGCTTTCCTTGCTCTTGCCTTGTAGTTTTAAACATACTGCCCAGGACCGGAGATAGTTCGGTTTCATTTCGGAGCCTGATCGTTGCTGCCTCAGCAAAAACGCCGGAAGTGAGGTTTGTAGAGGATAGACGACGAGGAACGAACATCCTTTTTAGACTCTGGCCATCCACAAAAAGCCCGATTAATGAAGTTTTCTGCCACTGCTATTGCATTTGGTATTAAAATGGGTATGATTCTGATTATTTATAATAATTACATTTTGTAAATTTAAGGAGGTTCCATACAGTTTCCTGAAAAGCAGAGACTGCAAATTTAAAACCTAAAAACATCTATATAACCACTTTGCAAGGAGAATAAATCTAAATGTAATACATGGAAACATTCTAGGCATCCAAAAATATGGCGTAATAAGGCGTCGCTATGGCCGCGGGGACGTTCCACAAGGGCTTCCAATTACAATTCAATCTAATTTATGTGGGTTAAAACTTTGGCTATCCCCATTTTTTGACCATTAAAACTTATCTTCTGGAATGGGTAAACAATAAGACAATTAATGCAAAAATTTTTTAAAATCGGATTTTTTTCACTTTTAGAAGAAAAATCTACACAATTTATTTGAAATTGTCCTGTTAACTACCTTTACCAGGAGGAAAGTTTTCATTTAAAAAATGGGGGTCACCAACTATTTTCTCGAAATAAATTAGATTGAACGGTAAATACCAAGGATGTCAAACGGCTTCCTTTATGAGAAGGCTACTCTTGGCCCTATACAAGAGCCTCCACTGAGGGAACGATTTATTGTTCCAAAATATCACAGAATTTGTGGAAGGTTAAGGAAATTCCTATGTTCGTCCATGTGAAACCATGAAGTAGTAAGAGATTAAAAGGGTAGTACAAACCTTAATGGGAGTTCTGACCTTCGATAACCTGTTGGAAAGAATTGCATTTGGTGTTTTGGCGTAGTTGAGACACTGTTTCGGTGGGACTAAAGGCCGGTTTAACAGGCCGGATGGCAGGGTTTGATGACTTATTAGTAGGATTTAGACTCAAATCTTGGCCACAGGTCATCGAAAGTAAGAAAGTTTCTTGACAGGATCACCCAAGGTCTTCCGGAGTTTAGCTGAGCCAGTTTTAGACCAGGAAGCCGCAAACGTTTAAATCACAACCGTTCTATTGATATTTCGCTCAATTTCCTGGGTATTATTCAATAGGATTTTTGAGTCTTACTGGTTTTTAATTTTTCTTTGACGCATGGCCGTGGGAAAAAAAGGAACTTACTCAACCCAATATATAAGGGTTGCCACTCTGCTGATAAGATAAGCTACCAAAGGAAATCACGTTGGAAAACAAAACTAATTTGAAATCGATGAGAATGGCCCATTTTGTTGTTCGTGTCGTCTTAATCTTTTATTCTTTTTGCCGACTTGGGAGTGGTACAAGATTCCTGCCTGTGGTGGTTTGGGATCACCTCAACCCATTGTAAGTTTTGACAGTCATATATACTAATCTTTGCGAGTACATTTATTCAAATAGTCAAGAACCATTGCCCTTTCTATATGTTATTTGATTGCCAAACACGGCCAGGCTAGGCGTTTCATTTGGTCCACTTTGGTCAATAAGGGGCTGAACAAAAGGAGGATTGCAGCACGGGTACTAGGACTGAAATGTAAGATTGCCTTAACCTGCTATTTGACTTTTTTGGGGAAAAAATGAACAGGAAATCACAAAAATTACAAAAGTAATAAAAAAGTCTTCTAAGAAAAAGAAAAAAAAAGATTCACAAAGTCTTTAATGTTTAATTTAATTTTTAATTCATAAAAACAGAATTTTAATTGAAATTTAAAAAAAATTACCGGCGGCTCAAAAATCCAATAGTATACCAGCATACTTTAGGAAATGACATATGCACATTACCTTTGGCCCGTTCCTTTTATTAATCACGGTTTATTCAATACAACTAGCAAAATGCTTTTCGAAATCTGGACTGTTTACATGTAAACTGGGCAAAGGTGATAGTTCTCTTGGGAGGTGGTAATAAAACTATTTCTAAAATATTATTTGCTGAACACAAAGTCGATTCATGTGGGAGCTTGGTGACCAAAGGACGTTCGTCACGTTTACTTAGGAAAACGATTTCTGAGCCCGCATTGAGCTACCAAGACTCGGATTGTGAACTAAGGTGCCGGATCCTATTTTTGTCAAACAAAAATATCCCTAACTGAATAAAATTGAACGGTAATGTATGTAATTAATGACATCAATATAGCCATTCCAATGAGTCTGACAATTCGTTGAAATCTAAGCAATGACTTAAGCCCTCAAAAGTGGCAAAAGTAAACAGTCTCGATCATCTGTCTTAAAATACCCATCAACGGTAACTCCGAACATCGATAGCATACTTAACTTATTGGACGTTTCGACTAGGCTTTAGTCATCATCAGGAATACTGCTGGGTTACAGGCGGGAGGTCTACTTATACAAAAAAGCAATGACGTAAGATCTATTGATAGAAAATAATGAGTTCTCGAGATTCTTTCGTCTCGTGGTTGAGCTATGGTTTCAGGCGGCGGATGGGAGCGTTTCCTTATAAAGCAATGTCGACCAGTGATCGGCTTTGTCAATTACACAGTTGTTAAATATAAAGTCACATATACTGATTTGTAAGATTTCGTCCGGATTTTGTTCGTCGAGCGAAATTTGAAAGAGTAATTTGATGTGCTGAAATTGTTCACAAGAATTGATGTGGTTGTGAATCTCCGAGTCCGGGCAAGTCGTGTGTTCTTTTATTCTAGTGAAGAAGCATTTGTCTGTTTTTCCGATGTATGATTGTTGGCAACCTGGACAAGAAAAGCTACATACCACATAGCTTTGGTATTCTTTTGGTATTTTGTCCTTGCATGACAAAAAAACAGTTAAAAAAACAAAAACGCACAAACCGTTTGATGAGTTACCTCCATTCCGACCTATCATTGACACTACTTCCACCGAATACCAATCTGTCGCAAATATCTCTACCGACTGCTTAACCCACTCACCCTTAACGACTTCAGCCTGCAAGACAGTTTCGACGCTATAACACGTATTGAAAACATCCCATAGAATTTGTTCGCCGAAGGTTACAGATTTGTCTTCTTTGATGTTAAGTTTACTAACATCCCTCTCAAGATAACCATTGACATCATCCTACACAGAATTTACAATAATAAACAACTAACTACTACGCTCAAGAAAAGAACACTGAAAAAGCTTTTTTAGATTTCTGTACGAAAATACATTTTTCGTTAAATGGAAATCTGTATAAGCAAATTGATGGTGTCGCTATGGGTTCTCCGCTCGGTCCAACTCTTGCAAACATAATAATGACTACATTAGAAGAAGATATTGTTAAGAAACTAATAGACGCCAACATAATTAAATTTTATGTTCGTTATGTTGACGACACGTTAGTTCTCACGAAACCAATCGACATACCTATCATCCTAGAACAGCTCAACAGTTACCACCCCCAAATTTAATTTACACATGAAGAGTTCGCGGACAATAATGATGTTCACTTCTTAGACATCAAAATAACTTCGTCTGGTACCCACAGTACCCACGCCAGCCAGTACATTCATCTATCCAGTTTTACACCCTGGTCCCTAAAAACCGCCTGGATCAGATCGTTAATCCATCGTGCTTACAAGATTTGCAGCAATACAACTCTACTCACAGGTGAAATACAAAACATTCGAAAGCTTATGTCATGGAAGGGGTTTACCAAACGTATGTCCGCACAACTTATCAAATAGTTCAGTACAGATCAAATCCCACCTAACCCTGACGATCTTATCCAAACCACCAAAGAAACTTCACAGCTTCCCAACATATGGCTCCGTCTACCATATATTGGCAACAATTCAAGAAGAATCTCCTGCACCTGCTAAAACGTCCCTGTCATTTAGTTGTCAACAGGAAGACCACCACTATACAAACTGTTTTTTGTAATGCAAGGACAAAACAAAACAAAAGAATACCAAAGTTCTGTGGAATATAGCTTTTCTTGTCCAGGTTGCGAACAGTCACACATCGGAAAAACAGACAGACGCTTTTTCACTGGAATAAAAGAACGCACGAATTGCCCGGACTCAGAGATTCACAAGATTAACATCAAAGGAGACAAATCTGTAACCTTCGGCGAACAAATTCTATGGGATGTTTTCAATACGTGTTATAGCGTCGAAACTGTCTTGC
>JBAHVQ010210731.1:0-12133 GCA_036872915.1 Nanipora kamurai
AACGTCGAAATAAAGATTTTTAAAGTTTTACTCGTGATGTTTTATATGGTTTTAAAACTTGGAGGTTCTTGAGATATATATATATATATATATATAAATATATATATATATATATATATATATATATATATATATATACATGTAAAATATATTATATATATATTTAAATGCAATTGCCAGTCACGGATAAGACGCAGCCGTTCTGATTCTAATTGAGACCCAGATGTAAATAACGAATTCGGTTATAGATAATGCCGATTATTATCTTAACTTTTATATTTGTGACTACAAGAGGTTTTTTCCTTGAAAACACTTTGTTAATTCTGTGTTCACCTGAAAGTGGAGTAACACTCCAAAACATTCTGCTTTGTTACTAATTAAAGTCGGATTTCCTGAGACTTTAAAGTCGGGATGTTAATAATATAACAGAATGCTAAAAACAAACAAGGCCAAGAGACAGTTTTACATTGTTATCATTACTATAATAATTATTGTTATTATTCGTTTGCAATTAACGTCATGGTGACCATGTTGAAAGAAAAGAATCTCATTAATAACTATTGCATTTTACATGTGTTTTCCTCCAACATGAGCGCCGTATCATTGTCTTCTGAATCCCAAGAGGTTAACTGTGAACCATTAACATCACTATTAAAATTCTTCTCGTTTCTATACTGTCTGTCAGTGAGACAAGATAGTAATTTTCGAATTCTCCTTTGATTTCCAGGCAAACACAACGGACTTTACGAGAGCGCTATGCGAACAGTATAAAACGGAATAGATTGGGCGTTATTATGGAGGAAGAAGAACATGATAATGAGGCTAATGGTTTGTCAGAGGTGGTTGTTGAAAACAAACAAAAATTATCAAAAAATCGTCCCGTCAAAGCAGCAGATGTGGAGCTAAAAACCTCATCGAGAGCTAACCTCCGATCTCCGGAAAGAAATGAAGCTGCAAAACTTGAGGTAATAGGCGAACAGTTTTTAAAACAAATTTTTCTTTCAGGGGACTAGGAATCCCTCCTAATGTTGCTTTTGAAGTACGTAGATGTGGATTTTTTTAGTTTCTCTGAAAATAAAAACCAAAAGAAAAAAGAATTCAATGAAATTATCATCATAAAATGTTGTAATGTATTCATTAAGTATAAATTTCCTTGCTGTCGCACAGTATCCGAACCGGAAAATCCAAGGTCTTCAGAGTTGAGCTTCTTGGAAGTTGAACAGCGTAGGTTCTTTGGCAACGTTAATAATTTTATATTCTCGCTGCTCTTAATGATGGCTATGTACTTGTGACACTTGCGTAAATAAGAAATCTCTTGAGTGGGACCTTACTGGGGCCTTCGTGAAGTTTTAGTGGTGTAATATTTTACATAGATTTTACGGATTGTGTCTCGAACACTCAAGTATGTCACCTTGCACACCTGGGGAATGTAAGTATCTAATTTTATATAGCTATATAACGGCGCTAAGTTCTAAAAACAATTGGATATTATACAAGATTGTAAGTCAAGTGGCAAAGAATACGTGGTTTGGATGTGACGTCACGGCGGCCATGATCCTAACCTGGTTACAACGTAGTGTCTTGTGGTGTAATGTGCGCTTCACGTTCTTTTATTACTTCAGTTTTTGAATAAAAGTGATGAAGTTTTCAGATTTTATCTTATCACTGATATTTTTTATATAGTAATAGTATTTCATATAGTTAAAGTATCTCCATCATACGTGTTCAAATGTTTATATGAGGAATGGATTTCCCGGAAATTTCCTTATCATTCACTTTCTCTTTAAGATTTATGTTGACGGACCATATGGGGCGCCTGCTACCCACTTTACTGAAGCAGAGCACGCCGTTTTAGTGTCGAGTGGCATTGGAGTGACACCTTTTGCATCTATTCTTCAAACCATTATGTTACGATACAAGAATGCTTCACAGTCGTGCCCACGTTGTGATTACTGTTGGGTTGGTAATGTTCCTTATTCGCTAAGAAAACTACGAAAAGTACGTAACCAATAATTTACTTAATATTATCAATTTAAACCTAGCTAAAATTTATTGTTAGATTTTCGGTACTTAGCAGTCAAGTTCGTGGATCGTACGTCAGAAAAATAAATTTAACAATTCGATGCTCACAGTTTATTAAAACTCTCTTGTAAACTATTCTTGGAAAAGCTAAAATTGCTGAAGATTAAGTAATGATCCACATAAGATCCAGGCATCTGTATAGACTACCCTTTATGTATTCATGAGTTATGCATGCGCAAGCATCGAGTGTTCATTAGTTACGTTGCGTTGTAGCCGGGCAGACCCAGTCGGACAATGGTACTAATCTCAACGAGTGTTAGAGTACAGTCACACTCAAGGTAACTCAGGGGAGGAAAATGTCGCGGCTACGTTCATTTGTTGGCATATATACATGGATTCCAGTTCAGTATGCCATTTGCTAATCCAGCTACTCGTAACAATGTTACTCGGAAGCGGCAGGCATTCAAAAATAAAACTAGTGACAGCAAATGAAATCAAACAGTCGCAATAGGGAAAAAACCAAAAACGACAGACAACGTTAGCAAAAAAAAAAAACGAAGACAAATGTCAGCCAAAAGGAGAATGAAAAAGTGACAAGAACAATAGCAAACTGAAATTGGTAACTAAAAATATAGTAAATCTCCATAAAGACCTAAAGCGAAAGCGACAAAGACTTTTCACTCGAATGACAGGTGTTCGGACTATTTAAACTAGCGACAGCAAATGATATCAAACCCTCACCTGAGGAAAAAATCTCTCTTTAAAAAATGTATTTTTAGAAATAATGCTCCAAAACGCTGCAGCCAGTGTTCGTCGAACTAAACTTTTACCAAATGCTCCTATGAACTATGTCTATGGTTTGAAGTAAAATTACTGCAGTTCGTAGTTTTCAGACCAACAGCTAGAGGAAATGTAGTACTTAAAGCCCTTGTCATTTCTATGTTCCTCCAAAAGATTTTTGTTTTGAACTTACCGGGTAAAAGCTGCCAAAACTCCCAATTTTCAATTACTATTGTCCAGACCTGTATATACAAAATCTTGCGTGAAGACCTACCTGCAAGTAGTGATATCATGAAACAATACTTCAGGCCAAACAGCACAATTAATACAAGGTTTTATCTCAGCAATAACTTTTTAACTCTTTAAGGTCCGAGGAAATTGATCTAACTGCCAAAAACATCTTTTTCAACTATTTGTCACTGTTTGTGATGTAGCACCATAGTGCGAGGAGAAATGTTCCCAAGAAAAGCAATTTTCCTGTTTAATCTTACTTTTCGACAGGGCTGCCGAGAGAGGGAGACAAGGGGGGCAATTTGCTCCAGGCCCCCTTCTTACTAGGGGCCCCAACTTGAGAGACCGCCCGAAATTGAGCAATGCTTCGAGTAAATGTGGGAGCAGTCTCAGGGCCCATGTTCATGATTATGAAGGTCTTTGACTTTAAATTCTTATTTAAGATTCAACTGTATGTATGATTGACACTTCATGTTATTCTTGGTTACGGACTTACAGTGACAGTGCATACCCCTAAATGCCCCTAAATAAATACACCTATGACGTCATAGGGGCCCACGAAAAAAAATTGCCCCGGGCCCCGCGCATTCTTTCGGCGACCCTGCTTCTCGAAGAGGAACCTCGTGAAAATCGCAAAAGGTGAAATGGTTCTCTCAAGTCCTATATTTGGGGTTTTGAACTTAATGAGTTAAAGTATTAAAGCTAGTAAGAATGGAGTTATAACGTAAACATGTTGTCCAACAGTTAAAGTACAAAAATCTTCAAAGCTACATGTGTTTTGTTTGAGCATTCTGTTACCTGGCCACATTGATTGACGCATGTATCGAGACTGTAACCAAACAGAATAGGAAAATAAAAATTCAACATACATATAGTACGATTTGATATGAAAAAGCTGCTTGGGCCTTTTTTCATAATATTTTGAAGTACATTATGACCCGTAGTAACCATCAAACTCCCACAAGAATTTAAATTTTCGAGTACGAGTGCTCTGAAAATTTTGATCACAAGAACTGCGTACGAGTATAAAAGTTCGAAAAATGTCGCTCGACTAGTACTCGATCGAGTATTATGTTCAGATTCCTGGATATGATCCATGTCGATTTATTGTCAGACTAGTAACCTTTACATATCACTCGAATAATCAATAGAACAAATATTTTCAAAATTCAGATAACTTCGCAGTGAGAGGTAGAAGTGAAATCAATCAGAGTGTAGAAGTGATGAAGAGCAGAACAGAGCAAAGCCGAATTCCACAAGGCTAATTTTTTCAAATGAGTGAGATATAAATTTATTGTGAGAGGTATATATTTGCCCTCATCTCTCATGGGAAATCTTGAAAACCATAGTACTCGGATTTCTCATTTTCTGCATTTCTTTCATTTCCTGTCAAATTGTCAATTAAGTAGCATTTCAGAAGAGATTGATACGACGGAGCACAAGATTTGACAGTCGTGGCATAAGTATTAAGCTCACATGTATTATTACTTTATAGGTTGACTTTTTCTGGATCAATCGTGACCAGCACTCATTCGAATGGTTTCTGAGTCTTTTAAACCAGCTAGAACTGGAGCAGTCTGAGAATGAAGGAGTCTTTAACAATCATTTCCTAGATATGCACATTTACATGACGTCTGCGTTGAGAAAAGAAGATATGAAAGCCCTTGGTCTGCAACTGGCTCTTGAACTAATCCACGAAAAGAAAGAAAAAGACTTGATAACCGGATTGAGAACGAGAACAAATCCTGGAAGACCAGACTGGAAAAAGGTCAGTATATCGTACATCGATCGTGGCGATCAATACTGCAGCTCAAGTGGAGCTGATACGATTAGATTTAGGTTTGTTGTTGAAAAGACTTTAGCAATAAGATTTAAGCGATTAAAACAAGATTTAAGCTTGTGTTTATCCTCTCAAGACTGTCAAAAACATGCAAACAAAACACAGTGAAGACTCATGCTTAGAATGCTCGAATGCAGATGGAAATAGATAATTCTTAGGTTTACCTAATTTCATCATAAAGCAAAACTTCCCAAATTTAAGGAAGGATTACAGAGAAATCATGCTTGGCAGTCGTATACCAGTGGCGTAACTACTGAGGTGACCTGGAAAGTCCCTAGCCTCCGTAAAACCTTTGTGTGAAGGGCCATCCGAACTGGCAGAGTAACGCGTGCCATCACCAAACACCGTCAAATTAAACATTTTCACTGTTTCAAGTATAAGAGGAAATATATCATTGTTTGAGGTGCACCACCTTAAATCTGCACCAGATTTTTTGGTCCTTCAAAACTTACTGAAGAGGAGGCGAAATCAAGGCCTCCCTTCTAGACATTTTTTAGTTACGCCACCGACGTATACTGCGAGTGCGACAGCTTATCGAGTGCTAACCTGAACAAATATGTTCAAGGAGGAAAAGGAAGGTATTGACTACGGGTTTTAGTGGTTAAATTTTACCTTTGAGGCAGATTTCCAATGCTTTGTTCCCTCTGCGGTATGCATTTGCATACGGGAACTTAGAACAAGTAAAAATGTTCGTGCAGGATTACTGAACACTGCTATATAGACGCAGAACTGGAAGTTGGTCTTACCTTTATGATCATTTTCCTTTGTTATAACCATCGTCAATCGAGATGCATTGATTGGAAACTCGGGAGACTCCAAAATGGTTAAAAGTGAGCTGTGATTTATGTTGAAGGTGTCCAGGAAGTGCACAAATCTGTTGTTTTGCGTTTATTAATAAAGTACAGCAAAGTTGAGGGGTTGAACCTAAATGTTACAATTGGCTGTTTGCTCCATTATACCAAAAGTACGATGTGTTCAGTGAGTATGAAAGTGTACACTTTTGCATAAAAGTGAACAAAAACATAGAGCAAAGCCTTTTGCTCCGTTTCCAGATAATGAATCTCGATTGATTATGGTTAAATGTTCCCTTCAAACATCCCGTTAGTAAACAACAAACATGTACAAATAGGCGTAGTAAAAGGGAGAGTCGAAAAGCCGCTGCTCCCAACTTCACTGTTTTTGCTATGGATGAGTTATTCTTTGGATACTCCCCCAAACATTTAGATCTTGAGGGATGTAAATCCTTCTTTTATACAGTTTTTATGGTTTTACTTTGATAGAAAGTTTTATTTCTAATTTTACGCAAAGATATTAGACATGCCTTGAAGATTTGCACCTCATTAAACTGTATTTCTAAGGTCTAATTACTGAAGACTTTAATTAAGTAATCACATATTCTAATTTCATGTTTTCTCGGGATCAGTTAATCTCGTCCCAGGGGTCTTTTCCTTTCAAAAAAAAACCCTGAGAGAAGTTCGTATTTATTAAATAGACATGTTTTTGAACCTCCAATAGGCCCTGAATCGTTCTCAGATAACATGTCATGTTCGTCTTAAAAAATTGCAACTTAGCCTCCCACTTAGAAAAAAAATCCCATCATTCTCGCGCCACTGCATACACATACTATCAGAATAGAGCTTTTTCACTCAATCATCATAGATTCAAACGACAAACTTCCTGGCGGCCATAATGGAGTATCTAATAAATATACTACTTAAAAGTCTATTGTTCAGAAACACCAGTATGGAAGATATTAGAAACGATCTAAGTCATGCAAAATAAAGAATTAAAATTTACAAAACAACTATAATTATTTTTTATGCTTTTAATTCCTAGATTTTCTCTGACCTAAACAAACAGCATCATGGAAAAGTGACAGTATTTTATTGTGGAAATCCTGCTCTTGGAAAAACATTGAAAACATTTTGTCAGAAACTAGGGTTTGGCTTCAGACAAGAAAACTTTTGAAGAGGCTGCGAAAAAGAAAATTGATCGATTATCTTACTGTCCATACTGCTTGATTTTAAAAACATCAATATAATCAAAATTTCTGACACATGGACCGTCTTAATGCACTTCAAATGAAATGGTATAATCTTTCAGCAGTGATAGTATATTTTGTACTGTTATAAGATGTACAAATATTGTCATGCATATTATTCTTGTACATAATCTCACTCAGTTTTTGGAGGCTTTATAAAACTCACTAAAAACTGGATGGTTTTTCATTTTGCTAACATAGGATAATTAATGAACAAAGGAGTTAGTAATACAATAGCTCATTAGATACATCCTCCTAGAAGTAGTCATTTTTGTATCTTTGCATGTAACAGTTTCTGAAATGACAGAAAAATATTAGGTATCTATTTTTGTAATAAATCATGTTTTGTAATAAATCTTTCACGGCCCCTTTAAATAGTTATTTTTAAGTTATGTAAAGTCATGTATTCTTTTACTGATAAGAGAGACATTATCAGACCCTCTAGATCTTAGTGGAAGAGAGACAGCCAAACACTTACGTTAAAAGCCTTGGCTGGTGCCATGGGACTAGTGGTTCCTGGACTGCATGAGCCCAGTCACCTACGTAAAACTCATCTACCAATGACTTATTCAAACCAGGATTTGGATTAGGGATAGGATCTAGTTTGGAGGTAAAATTAGACTTTGATTCGGCTTTGGTCAAAGGTACATTAGGAATACGCTTAGAAATATGGACTAGAAATTGTAGGAAATCAATCTTTACCGAGAAAAGTCTTCGACTGCACAAAACGCTTGCCTTGTAGTTACTATAATTCATCACAACTCGTGAATAAAAATCGTACGCACACATTCACCATGAGGTAATCTCTATATCGTCATTACTGCCGGTGAAAAATTTAATGGGGATAGTTGAGCATAAAACGTATATAAATCCAAACTATGGTATGGTATGGTATGGTATGGTATGGTATGGTATGGTATGGTAAACTTTATTTAGAGACGCTAGCCTCGACAGCAAAAGCTGATTCCCACGAGGGGCGTCCAAAAATATGAAATTACATAAAGAAAAAAAGTGAATTTTGTTTTGTGAATTTCTGAACGAGAAATTGTGCATCCCATCCTGGTCAAGATATTTCACCTATTCGTGGGTTTAGTCGGTTTAGCCTAAAAACGTGATTTACCTCTGATCTTTGTCAGATACTTAAAGTGTCCGTACAACAAGAAAATAGGCTGTCTATGTCCATTTTCTTTAAATAGTAGTTTCTGAAGTATAAAGAATCACTTTTAATATTTATTGTTATCTGGTTGAAAAGGGCTAAATAGAAACATTTAGAAGGTTAGCTCGATGACGTCAAAACTAGTGTAAACTTCAACTATGAAATGGGCGACAGTCCATTTTGCATCAAGTATAACTTCAAAATTTGAAATCAAATGGCTTCAATACCACTATCACATCGATTGCTTGAAGCTGTTAAGTCAACATTTATGGTTCGAAAGTTATACGCAATATGAATAATGCCTAGCACTATTAATTAAACTGATGATTTTTTTACGAATGCAAAGACTTATCACATTTAGGATCTAAAAAATTAAAAATCTCAGCAAAGCGAGTAACAAGAAAGCAACGCAAGGGACAAGAAAGCACGTAATTATGAAATACAAACTATAGATATGCAACAAATTTTCGCCCCTGATTCCAGCATACCCCTTGAGAATACGAATACGGTTGACGGGGTTCAAGATTGTAAAAATGCCCAGATTTTAACTTTTAATTTACAAATCGTCCGTATCATAACTTGAACGTGAAAAAATTTAACAATTAACTGAAAGTCGTTTTAAAACAATGATGACTAACAGTTACAACATAAAAATTGTCGAGGACTCTCATATCTGCAGATTCTGCTCGAAAGTTTTGGAACAGAGAATATGGTCCAAAAAACATAAGAAATAACTCAGCTGATGTAAATGCTTTGATTGGCCACTATAAAGAAAACCTTAAAAAAACGTTTAGAACATGCTGAAGCAAAAAAAGAGGACGAAATATATACCCTTCTAACACATGGGATTTTATTTCAACGGGTTGTCGAGACGATACTTACAGTGAAAAAGCTCTTCCATTTACAGGCCAAGCCATAAATTGCTCGGCAACATTTCGGCAATTTTTCATTATTTTGGGAAATTTTTATTGTTATATTAAAAATTGGTATATTTCAATATTTGACCCCGGTTCTCAGTTAAAAGGTAAGTAAACTGCCGACGACTTTTAGCCTAAGCCTCTTAGCAGTCAAATGGCCCGTGAGTTTGCGGTTACGTGTCAGAACTGAAAGTTATAATGATTCAGATTGGAATTGTTTGTTTCATGATGGGGAGATTGGACAGTTTATCACATTGATAAATGTTTCACACTGATAAAAAAGGGTTTTTTTCTGTGGTCAGAACAAAGTTTGAGACCAATTTTTCTTAAATGGGGCTGCAACTTTTTGGCAACTTATGGAACATTTAACAAGTTTTGCCAGATATCAGCAACCTCTCAGCAACTTTCGATCTTCTTAGCAGCTTTTCTCGAAAATGTCAGCAACTTGTGGCCAGGCCACGGGATTGTTTACCGGCACTTCTGCCTTTTTGGGTTTTTAAACTAATCTTTTCGAATGTTTATCTTTATTAATCTTCGGATCCCATGACGATGTCAGAAACGTTCACAACATTGAATAAATTCGGGGAAGCACAGAAATGCCCAGGACATGAAGCATAGAAGTTCAACCAATTGGAAAAAAAGAAAAACAAGATTCTGAGTTCTTGGTTTACCATAGTTTGAACAGTAAGACTCAACAAAACCTTTAGTAACAAAAACAAAAAAAACCAAGGTAAAGATCACAGATCACGAATAAAAGCAAGTCAAGATGTTTAGCAACTTTGCCTTTAGACTAGGCCATTTGTTCTATGATTATGACGGCCTTAATAAAATTTCCCTAAAATTTTATTCGACGAGCCCTGGTTACCCTGTTGTCTTTCCGAAAGCCTTTGTAGACCATATAAAAACAAAATAAATTAAAAAGCTCAGAGGTTCCAAGGATAGTGCAAAGTACTAATTACAGTTCATTAGGCCAAAGTAGTTGATTACAAGGAATAAAACGTGAAATATATAAATTTAAGAAAATAGAAGTTTGCTGCTATTCCGGCACTTCCAGTTAATTAAGTTTTGGGCAACATGATATTAAGTAGCAGGTGGGTATATAATACAAAAAACATGATTTACAGCAAGAAGATACAACTGGTGGCGTGTGGGCTTATATGGCAGCCAACTCATACTATTGATTACATTTCATTACAGTTTCCGCGAGCAACCTATCACTTTCTCTAATTAACATGCTGTTTCCATTTCTTTTATTTATTTTCTGACAGATTTAATACGCACATGAGCTATTAGATCACCTAAACTTCACTTGTGCAAATTCTGGCCTGCTTGAAAATTTAGCTGAATAACATAATTTACTGTATGCGTGCATCACATAATTTAAAAATCAGGTAACACTCTTATAATGAGGTCACTTCTATTGGTAAAATTAGGGGTGTCTGTTATTTGTAAGATCTAATTACAACCGGTCGCTAGCAATGCAACTGTAAGACCTTCGGGCAGGAATCAAATCTAATGACCTTAGAGTCATTGAAAAATTAATGGACAATTAACAATTAATGTTAGTTAACCCTTTCCTTGGCATGATTGCAACAGCCCATGTGCCTTGCTTGGACATATTTTGTAAATATTGCGAGTATCACTTTTAATAAAGTGTGCTGGAAAGTTTACTAAATGGCGAATTCCTACAGCTCGTATTTGCAAATGGTGAGCTTCAGTGAGGTATATCTGGTAGTTTACACTATTGAAGAGACAATTACCGTCACCAATAATATTTGCTGGTCTGAAGCCTATTTGAGATATTCTATGGCAATTAGATTTTGGTTGAAATGGCAGTCTCGACGTACAGTTCACCAATCATATCAAACATGATTAGACGTCCGATTAAAACCAGAAATTTTAATGAATGACACCAACACAAATATTGTACTTATTAATCCACTTCATAATTCCAAAATCTTGCATAAAGTAACAATCCGTCCTCTCAAGCCTGGTTCTATTTACAACCATACGGCTGTAGTCAACGTTCGACAGTTAAACATTTCTTCACAACTTAATTAGAATATTCGTGTTTTGCTGTTCAGCGAAGCACGACGAAAATTAATACGAAGTTGCTACCGTTATGCGACAAAATTTATCTCGAAGGCACAAGAAGAGTACAATGACGATAATATTTTGAGAAATTCTACTTAAGATGAATTGCGTTTTTCAATTACAGACGTTAGCATAAATTTGGAAAAATTTGGAAAAATTTGGAATAATGGCTAATTTAAGACCTGGCACCTTCATCATGGAACCCAAATCATGCAACTGTTGTACGACTGTTACGACTTGAGCAAAGCTGTTGCGATTGCAAAACGAAGTCAGATAAGCAAAGAACGTTTCTAATCTTTCTTCAAATCTACAGTGTGTATAAAAAATAATGCTACCCTATTAAAAACTATGATTATTCCTCAGAAATCACTAAAAAGAAAAAAATTGAGCTTTAATCAATTTTTTTAAAATTAAACCCTTTTATGTCCCGTTGTTAGCCTAAATTAGATCTAGAAGTTGCAAATCGGGTTAGTACTGCATTATTTTTGTAAAAAAAAGAACACCGAAATCTGATGGTGGCTAGGTAGCCTTATAAACAGTAAATGTGAATCAGAAAGTAATTTTCTGCGGTACCAAGAAATGCGGACTTAAAAGATCAATAAACATCTGCGTTCGTCACTTCAAACAACTTTCAAAATAGAAAAATCTCGCTTGTGTCTTCCCTTGACATTTCCTTACTTGTTGGAACCAAGGAAAACATTTCATCCAAGTCAGCTGTACAACATTGAAAGTACATATTGTAGGAAATTCCTTTATTCACTCAAAATTGACCATTACCCCAGCATATGAAATTTTACTCAGGGAAAATAATATTTTATATAATTTAGTTTCTGCACTTAGAAAAAGCTCATCACAAAATTCAGCACGCATCCGAAAGCCCTGTGAAGTACAGAGGAAGAAAACAGTTAACTCAACAAACATAAAATCAGAAAAGTCATGACAAATGCAAAAACAGAATGTCTGAAAACAGTACTGTATATATATATATATATATATATATATATATAACTACAGACGGAACCGTTTCGGCCTTTTGGGCCTCATCAGTGTAG
>JBAHVQ010210742.1:0-12132 GCA_036872915.1 Nanipora kamurai
CGGCATCAACATCCTATGGGTTTGAAACTGGAGCTAAACTTACGGATATTCTTCAAGCAGCTGGATGGTCTAATGCTTGGACATTCGCTTTGTACTATCAAAAACCCATTATAACACAAACACTGGGGAATGACATTATGCAGGCGTTCACTGTAGGCACTGAACAATAAAGAACTTGACACTTACTGAGTATGATTATAAAGTTACAATGTAGTTAATATTGTATGTTGATGTTGGGAAAGTTGTTAATTATTAAACCTTTTTTATTATATCCAGGGCAAGAACTGCATATATACTCATAATTACCGAACTTCAAAATCTCATGGTACTCCGTAGTGACATAGCTGATGATGAAATAGAATTTAAAAATTAAACGAGACTTACCTGTAAGTTGAAGTTTGATTGTAATTCTATATCGTCATAAGCAGGAACGAAGGAGTACACACCACACACACTCCTTCGGCAATCATTCGTGTTGAAAACTGATTGACAAGCAATGCGCATGCTTCTCATGTTACTCCTTCGTTCCTGCTGATGACGATATAGAATTACAATCAAAGTTCAACTTACAGGTAAGTCTCGTTTAATTTTTAAATTTTAGGCGAATCTTTGTCGGCATTATGTTCAATTAAATTAGTGTTAGATGTAATCTTGTTTTTGAGTTTGTGAATCAAAAAGTTCCGGACTTTTAGAGGAAAACCGTTCCATGACATAAAAGACTTTAACGTACGAATTTGGTTATCAAATAATGTTTGATTAGAGCAGATCTTAAACGCGCGAAAGAATAAAGAGTTAATCCAAGTGGTTTTGCGGTTGAAAGGTTCAAAACTAGAAAAATGCGTGTACTGGCCTGTGTGAGTTGTTTTTCGGAAAATATCGATGCCGTCATCGGTAATCTTGAGATCGAGAAAGTGAACATGTGAGTCAGAAAAATCGCGAAACGTAAATTTAAGATTTTCATCAAAACTGTTAAATTTTGGAAGAACAAGAGGAATATCTGAAGGCCGGATGAGAACCAAAGTGTCATCAACTTAATGACACCTGTATTAATTAGATCTGAAACAATGACATTTTCAAATTCGGTGAGAATTATGTTTGCTAGAATGGGTCCTAGCAAAGACCCCATAGAAACGCTATCGAGTTGTTCATACATAGTTCCATTGCATGAAAATATAGTTTTAGTGCGTGAATCGAGAACAAGTTTTTTGAGAGTTGACTTCCAGAGTGTAGTATCAATTAGATTTTGTTTGTAGACGCAATCAAAGATTATGTTAATTGTTCTACACAAAGGTACGTTAGTAAAAAGAGACTCGACATCGAAGGAGACAAATTTATAACCTTGGGAAAATAGATCTTTTGGTATAGATTTAATTGCTTCGGCTGCATCAAAAGAGTCTCGTAGTGAAAATTGATTAAGAGTAATAGGATTTAAAAGGCGGACAATAAATTTTCCTACGTTGTAATGTGGCGTGTTTATAGTGTCAATAATCGGTCAAAATTTAGGTAGTAAGTCTCTGTTTCCAACGACCTTATTCTACCAGACTCTCTACCTTACAATCCTACTTATGCACACTCCTCAACCGTGGTGAGATCAATGTAACTGAACATGCCTTTTTGAGACCGACTCGTGCACACTTTGCTAGAGCACATGGACTGCCTAAAATGCACAAACAATTCGACTCACTACCTAAGTTTCGACCGATTATTGACACTATAAACACGCCACATTACAACGTAAGAAATTTTATTGCCGGCCTTTTAAATCCTATTACTCTTAATCAATTTTCACTGCGAGACTCTTTCGATGCTGCCGAAGCAATTAAATCTATACCAAAAGATATATTTTCCCAAGGTTATAAATCTGTCTTCTTCGATGTCGAGTCTCTTTTTACTAACGTGCCTTTGCGTAGAACAATTAACATAATCTTTGATCGCATCTACAAACAAAATCTAATTGATACTACACTCCTGAAGTCAACTCTCAAAAAACTTATTCTCGATCTAAGTCATTTGAGTCCCTCATTACGACTGCCTGATAACTGCGAGACTTGGTTTCATAGAGGTAAAGGGGCAGTCCAGTTTCCAAATTCGTGCTTCCTGACCCCGTTATTCATTATCTCAATGAAGATACAATCTTCTATGGACAAGCCCGGCTTGTTGTGTAAGTCGGTGCATCGAAAAACATTCAACCCGAGACCATCTTCAAATTTGCTGTCTATGAAACGTTCTTTATTTTCTAAAGTTTCATTCTCGTGGTGGTAATTCAACAGGTCTGGCATTGATTTGGATCTTGTTAGGACAGGGTTTGAAGATGGATAGTTGTAGTAGGCTTGTCTTGAATGTGGATCGAGTGGTTCATGCATGCCGTCAAGGCAGGCATTTCCCAAGATGACCCAGCCAAGATCCAACCATTGTGCCGAAGGTATGTTACCTCTTCCATTTCTGGACTCTCTCATCTTATGTCATACTGATGCATCCCTCCCTACAAGCAGAAGTATGCTGACATCTTCGTCCAGTTCTGGAATATGACTTGCAATCGGCTGGAGGTGTGGAAAGGCTCTAGCGATATCAGGGGTGGGGATCTCATTTTTGTTTTCTGGGATTGTGGTACACTCGATCACGGTGGGAATGGGTAGCATTTTGCACCATTGGATGACTTGATAACAAGGTCACTGACATACCGTCCCTCGGTGAGAGTGGTTCCTGCATATGTCTTCAGTGAGTAGGGGTGTTTAGCTCCGTTCTTACCAAGATTGAATAGTTCTGGTTTGGCAAGAGTGCAGTTGCTCTGGTCATCGACGACAACATATATCTTTATCTTTCTCTCGGGATGTTCTTGGCTGAAGATACTTGCTAGGCATATCTTGGAACAGGATCTGCCTCCTGGCTTGTCTCCACAGATCTTGGTGCATGAGGTGGTCATGTTGTCATGTGGAAGTTGGCCATTGTTTGTTTGATCATTTTCTTGCTCCCTGCCATTATTTGTTCCAAACTTGGGGGGTCGACATGTAAGGCAGCTAAGGGTTTGTCAGTATTGCACTCGGAGCACTTGATTGGGGACTTGCAGTCCTTGGCCATGTGAGAGACTGAGGCAAGACAACAGAAGCAGAGGTGGTGTTTCCTTATGATGTGTTTTCGTTCTTCTATACGCTTTGCACGAAAGGCACGGCACATACCAAGGGAATGAGGTTTTCCATGCAAGATGCATTTGTTAGGATTGAACTGGTTGTCACGTTCATTGTTGTCAGGGTCGTTCTATGTAATATTCGTTTTAAAAGTTCGCCTAGAGGGCCCATTCCGTGGAGGTGGTGGGTCGTCAGGCGGAGGGCATTCAATTAGTAGGTTTGGATCGTTCCTTTCTGTGGAGACATCTTGCACAAACTTAGAAAATTCGCTGAATCGTGGGTAGTAAACGTGTCTATCTCGTTTATACCGAAATGCATATCTTTGCCATCTGCTCTGGATGTCGTTGGGTAGCTTTGCTATAATAGGTTTTAAGAAAATTGGTTCATTGAGAATTCTGAGTCTCCTCAGTTGGCCATCATCTTTAGTGCACTGGAGGCCGAGTAGAAGGTCCCCAAATTCTTGGAGCTTCTTGCTGTCCATGTATCCGGCTTTTGAGAAACCTGTTACCTTATTGAGATAAGCCCTTGTCAACACCACATCGGAACCAAATCTCTCCCCTAGTTTGCTTCAAACTTCTTCCTCTCCTTTGCTAGGGCTTTGGATATAAGCGTTACGTAGCTTTTGGACAAGTTTTCGTGATTCATTGCTGGTATATTCAACCAAAAGGGAAAGTTCTTCCTGAGCTGTGGAGCAATTTCCCTACGAGCCATAAATTCTAGGCAAGATTTCACAGCGTTTTGATCAGAATTGGACGAAACAAGGTCACACTTGGGTACAAAGGGCTCCACCATGGCATTCAATGAGTGGGCTGGAATGTTCTGGGTTTACGATCACCTGACTGGGAGGTTCGATACTGTTCAGAGTGGTTATCGGTTTGTGGTTGAGGACACCGATCATCAACAAACCGCTGTACCTGAGTCTGAGGATTTTCCATGGGTAGGTCTAGATGTACGGGGTCCTGTTTGATACCGAAACCCAACTCGTCATCAATAGCATTGGCCTTTGCCGCATCTTCCTCAAGACGTAATGCTTCTAGGCGGGCTTGTTCGTCTAGTTTGCGTTTTGCTATGGCAAGGGCTGACTGTGATTCTGCAAGGGAGCGTTTTTTGTGCATCTCAGCCTTTTTTATTGCTGCAGCTGCTTCTGCACAAGCCTTTGCTCGAAGTGCTGTGGATGACATTGAGGAGGCATGCAACTGAGACCCAGAACGCAAGGATTTCACTTCTAATAGGATCTATTGCTTACATTGGTTACCCTGCTCAATGTTATCCAAAACAAATTTTATATTGTTCCCAGTTAACATGTCCAACTGATGTTGTTCTTCCAGGCATTCTCGTGTTCCAAATTGGTTAGAAAGTTAGCAAAAGAATGATATAAATTATTGTAGGCATTGTACTCAGTGCGTACCTGTGCGATTGCTTCACCAGTTCCATCAATTGAGTGTCCAAGCTTTCTCGAGCTTAGTATGTTCTGTCTGAATGGTATTTTCAATAGACTTCGAGGACAGCTTCGGATTACGCCGTGGCCTGTGGCTGATCGACGTCGTTTCAAAACTGTCCGTGTTCCCCCCGGTATTTTCGTCATGTAATAACATTATGCTCGCCTTGAGCTATAATTTGGCCGTTTTCTTTGATTTCCGTCGCATAGTTGTGAGGGTTTTCAATGATGTTTTCTTCTCCAGAACGTGTATTTGTCGTAGCAAGGTAATTGTTTGTGGTGTTTGACTCCATACCACAAAATTTCCCCAAGACTTGACCAGACAAAGACAATGAACAAAAACCCGTTGAACAGTCGTTGGTTTTTCCACTGTTCTGATCCCTCAAGTCTCGGAATAAGGTTGAACCCCTTCATCAGACGTGTAACCTGCTCATTAGTCCTTAAAAATGATTTTATTTAAGAATAAAAAGGCTACAAAATGAGCTTGGTGAACAAATCAGTGCTTTCCTCTCGGCGGATTACAAAAACATTTCCAAGAATTTCCAGACTCCCCTGGAAAGAATGAAGGAGCCAATAAGGGCTCGGAAAAATAAGAAAATGCGGGAAACCCCCGATAGGGACGGAACAGCTACTGCTTGTAAATATTTACATTATATTTGTTTAGTAGCCATATATACGGAGATAGTTTTACAAGGCCAAAAAAGTATGCTTTGGTTTCCAACAGATGTTATTTTTTATTTTTTATGTACTTATTCTGTCAAATAATCATAGAAAAAATACAACTGATTTGTGTTAATTTTTATTTATAAAGATAATTCGTGATTCTAATAAACCAACTGCAACACATGGAGAAGGGCCCGTTGCATATTTAACTGAAAATTCAAACGTTAGAGAGAATATTGATGTCTTGGAAGCAGTGGAAGAGACAAACAACAAGGCCATTCAAGATGAAAGATGCACTCCGGCACAAAATTCTGTTGACGAATGTCAAAGATGCAGTCACTATTCCAATAGATTGGAACAAGTGCAACACTCCCATCGGAAAATAAAGCAAAGGCGGGTAGTTTTAGCTGCAGAAGTTCGTCATTTGACAAAAGTAAATAAACGATTGCAAAAAGTATTGAAGAAGTAATACCTATTTACAAAATTGTCTTTATTTAGCATCTTCACGTCTTACTTATTTTTCAACTTGCACCTATTATGTATGTTACTTCTTTAAGCAACTGGCAGAGTTAAGCAATACATTTACTGAAGAAGATAGATTGTTGTCTGATGATAACATAAGTGAGGGAAGTGAAATTGAAGACCAAGTCCTTAGTGATAAGAAACCTGCTTTGGAAATGGATTATGAAAGTGAGGATGACCCAGGCTGGAATATTTTGGAGGAAGTAGCTGAAAATAAAGAGATGGATAATGATGAAGACAGTGGTGACCCAACTTTTTCGCATAATAACGTTAGGTAAATACTTTCATTATCTGTTTAAACTAACATTAAAAAAAAAATTAAACTAGTGCTAATTAGTTCTGTGCTTTGTTTAATGAAATATTGTAAAAAAAACTACTCACTGTGGAGTTATAATCAAAAGAGAGTTTTATTTTCCGAAGTCAAAGTTTGTGCACTGGATAATCACATAAATAAAATTATATTAAGAAAATAATAACAATATATGCCATTTACATTTCTTTTCTCAGTTTAATTTAGAGTGGAATCTGGCACCCCATCTCAAGATGAGCCAAAGTTTATCGTTTTTTATAGTCGCTTGATGACGGTATTTCCCCACTTTTGCTTCAATTGTAAAGCTGACAAACCACAAGTAAATATGGAAAAGAATGGGACTATGGTGACTGTCCATCAACATTGTTTCACATGTAAAGCTGGTTTTACTTGGAGAAGTCAGCCCTTTGTTCTTGAAAAGTACCCTGCTGGAAATATTCTCCTAAGCTTTTCCACTCTTATGGCTGGCGCTTCTATTAGCAAGGTCCTTCTTGATTTCAGGCGCATGAACGTTTGTGCATACCATATACGCATATTCTTTTATCATCAACGCAGATTCCTTTTCCCTGCTATTTTGGAAAGCTACCAGTCATCTCTAATTTAGCCGAATAAAAAGTGCTGAGAAAGTAGCTTGGGCAGGAGATGGTTGCTTTTATTCAATGGGCCATTCTGCAAAATATGGGGTGTATTCACTTTTTTCATTATCAGAAATGAAAATTATGCACTTTGAATTATTGCAGGTTAAGTTTATTTTCATGTTATTAACTTGAAAGTAAGAAGAAAATATAAGTCATTATTTTATTTCTTTTTAGGCTAATGAAACTGGCAGTAGCAATGCAATGGAGTTGAAAGGTGCCCAATTGTGCTTTGCTCACCTAAAAGCTCGAGGCATTCCTGTAAAAGTCTTTGTCTGTGATCAACATAAAGGTATTGCCAAATGGATTAGAGAATGCAACCCATCAACAACTCATTACTTCGACCAATGGCACATGGCAAAAAATGTCACCAAGAAAATGTTCGCTCTCAGTAAGCAAAAAGGATGTGAACCAATTGGAAACTGGATTGCAGCAGTAAAGAATCATGTTTACTGGTGTTCTACATCTACTAAGGAAGGATTTCAGTCAATGATACAAGCAAAGTGGAAATCACTTGTAAATCACTGGCCATCCTGATGTTTTATTTCCAGAATGTGCACATGGTGATATTGAGCCTCGAGAAGGGATTAAAAAAGGTGCCTTGTTCACAGAATATAAATTTATCATAAAAGTCTGAAATGTGAAAAATTTAAGCTTATTTCTTAGCAAAGTCAGACAGACAATCAGTTCTTTGGTTCTAGGTACAATAGCTTACAAGAAGATGTATGACATTTTGATGAAAACAAGCCTGCTGAAAGCCATTGGAAAATTATCTCCAGATGCAGATACAAGCTGTTTAGAGGGTTTCCACTCTACATTGAATCAGTGGCACCCAAAAATGTTGTGTTTCTCTTGGCTTGGGACATACTGCAGGTAAACAGGTCTGAATACTGCAATACCATTCTTTGTATAAAACAATCAATATTTTTTAGGGACATCATTATACATTATAGTTGCGTTGTCATTGTACACTATTGCTTGCTATGTAGACGCATATTGGCCAGCCTTCACTTCAATGAAAATCTGGGAAGAAAAACTAAGAAGAAAAACTAAGAAGAAAAAGGATAGCACCAATTATGTGAATGTGGTATATCCCAAGTTCAAATTAGGTGAAGAAGTAGTGTGCGAGGTTGCTGAACCACCAACTTACGGTAGTTTATTATTTTCAAATTTCTGACACTGCAGGTACACAAGTCATTTAGTTAATACCACAATTTTCTTTAGACTATGTTAGATATATAAGGAAGTTGATGTTTAATGCCACCAAAATACAAAGAGAGGCGATAAAAGAAAAATATATGGGCAAAGTACCTGAACCACTGACAAATCAGTTCACTCAGAGACGCTCCAAAGGTGAAGCCATAGAACGCCATAATAGGCGAAAACAAACAAGAACTGAACTCTTCCCTCCAGGTAAGTTGCACTGATACAGTAAAAAATAAAGATATTAACTTTGTTGATGAAATGACCAGTCTTTCTTATGTAGTTGCTGAACAAAAACACTTGCAAGAAGAGGCTTCGTCCAGTAATGACCCACCACCCAAGAAAATAGCAAGCCCATGCAGGGACATCCAAGAACACATTGTCCAGGAGAATAAATGTTTTTTATTATGATTATTTAATACAGATCTACTCAATTTTGTTTGTGTCAGCGCGTACCTTGCCTGATATGTAAACTTTCGATTCATTAGCATAATGTCTCTTTCGTATATCTTCATAAACACAAGCTGGTAGAGGTCTTGTATTTTCCCATCCCATTTTATTAAAAAGCCAGCATGCTAACCAGTGGTATGAAAGCGCCCGAAGAAATCTAAAAAGTTGAGAATTAATCTGTCACTGATGAATTTCAAAAAGCAACAGTGATCAGTCTTCCATATTAGAATAAACTCACTTGTTTTTTGCATTTGCCATCTTTATCATGCAGAAGAGGCCCAACCTGGAGAAGCACGATACGATGTGTTAAAGGTCCGTAATCTGAATGATTGAGGATACAATCACGATTCAGACCAATAAAAGTGAATTTCCCACTTGCTTCTAACACTTCGAAACAGCATCAGAATTCACAAGCATTAACTAACTGTTCAATATGACAATTTCCACAAGAACACCTTTAAAAAAGACAAACAGCATTTATAACAAATCCGGACATCTATGGATTCTTACCAGTTTTCTAGAGAAACTTCTCCATTAAATCACCGCTCAAAACAGAAGGCAAAAAGCCATCATTTGTATCGTGCTCATCGTTATTGTATGGTGCATAGCTTCCTCCCGCTATGTAGTAATCTTGATTATCACTAGTATCACTATTCCAACTAATATCGCTGTTATCCGATGAATCACTTGAAGACTTTTTTGCTTTTGCTTAAAGTGCGAAAAATATGTACACAATCACCTGCGTAATCAATTCTTTCAGACTAGGGTTCAGGCCCCGAACATGTTTGGAGCCAACATACTAAAATATTTCATGTATTAACTATGGATAATTTTATGTTATGCTATCTTTATGCCAGAACAAAAATTCTCATTAAAATCAGCAAATTTTAAACTATAAGATTACCTCAAATTGGGCATCATAAAAATTTCGTTTCATAAACACTTTAATTAATGAGTGGCACGATCTTATTGAATTGAGTATCCATCAGCCCAGTCAACGCACTACCTGAAGACTTGGCGCAAAATTTTCAACTCGTTGGTAGCCGAAGAAAGGTTCAAGAACATTCTTCTTGTAGTTGAGCTTGCCGTTTGTATGCCAGTTTCTACAGCCGAGGTAGAAAGGCTTTTTTCATGTTTAAAGAGGGTGAAGGATAACGCACGCACTTTGCGGAAACAGGAACGTTTAGAGAATCTGCTCAGAATTGGCAAAGAAGGACCACCTGTTAAAGAATTTGATGCTTTGCCAGCTGTCAAGTTTTGGTCAGAGGATAAAGTGCGTCGATCAAACCAAAAACTATCGCGCACCTACAGGCAACGAGTCAAAGGGAAACATATACAAGATGATAGCGACAGCGATGTTGATATGAGTATATGACATAGATAAAACAATTCAAAATGGCACACTGAAAATGGATACTTTGTCTATTACTATACATTTGTACTGCTGTGTTCTTATATTGCCATTTGTGTCCAAGTGTTAAGCGTTATGCAATTGAACGGTTTGTTTTGAGTTTTGAAACAATAGTTATCCAATGAAAACTACATGGTTGACAGGTCAAATCAACAATTATTAGGGGGTGTAAGTTTTGCTTCCATTTGAAGTTGGACCGTTGGTGTGAATTGAAAACTTAGTCGCTGTATCATTATTGCTGTTTACAAGATACGAGAAGTGCTTGTAAAACACGGGGCAATAGCCGCAATTGTTTTACTAGCTTCTCAAGTAAAATCAGCCATACCGTATTGTTTTGACGCTGTTTCTCCCAGACATGATCTTGTTCCCACATTGAAATTGACATCCAAAACGTGAAGTTACGCTCATCATAAGAGATTGTTTTGACAAGTAAACGTGTAGTTGTCATTGCACAACCAAGGCTAACAAAACCTGAAACAAACCGTTTAATTGCTTAACGCTTAACGCTTGCATGTTGAATGTTGACACTTTGAGTTTAGTATTTACTATTTGCAAACTACATAGACCTTCCGGGGATATTTCGCGATTATTTCGTTCACTTATACTGCGATTTTCACCTAAGATGGAATCGAAAAATTTTGTCGAAAAGTTTGACCGTAGAAACGCTTCCGTTGTCAAGGTCGTTTGGACAAAGCGGACAAAGCTAATTAACCATGATTGATATGCTTACAAAGCAGTTTTTAAAACAACCAATCAGAATCCACTCACTAATTACACTCGGGTATTGTTTTCTGTCAAACGACCTTGACAACGGCAGCGTTTCTAGGGTCAAACTTTTCGATTTCAAACTTAGGTGAAAATCGCAGTAACAGTACGACTACAACATGTAGCAATTTGCTTGTAGATTTGTCGTATACTTTACTCGTATTAAAAATGTTTGTACACAATTCATTTCATAATACAAATTGTTGTTTCTAAACTCACAAGTCACGCCAACGACGAGTGCAATTGTACAAATAAGTATAACTAAAGGTGACCAGCCAAGTTTTTGAGCCGCCGGTCATAATGACCGGTTTACATTTTAAATTTATTTCAAAGCCTGTTCAGTTGCAAGCTCAATGTCATTCTTCAGAGTTGGCCATCGAAAAGGAGCCATCTAGATATAAAAGAGATCATGCTTTTCTGAGATATTTTAAACTATGCCGGTTTCTGATATTATATCAGGTTATTTTACAGAATTTCAATGGTGTCAAGAAGTGCTAAATATCAGCGCCATGTTTGTTTTCAGATTTACTTAACCCACGTTTGTCTTACCTGTAAAAATCCGGTAAAACAAAATGAACAATTAAGAAGCTAAGACATGCCCTAAAGTAACTTCATAATTGAAACGTGGGTTTTTAATGTTTAAAACAACAAGATTCTTTGGCGTAAGGCACTTACCTCCAGAGAGCCGCTTCCACGTTCAAATATGAACCTTGAACCTGACGGCAAGCACGGGGTCCCGTGACATCTTGACGTTTGTGGTTCGCGGGAAATCAGGAAAAAATCAATTTTAAGGTCCCTAATATCTAAGTTACCTCGGTTTTTGTTTCAAGAGGGGCATTTAGTCTCTAAATGCCCTGATCGAACTTGGTGCATATAAAACTTAGGTATAATTAGTAATTAATCATACCAAATATTTATGCAAAAGGTTTGGTTATGGATACGTCCCTCATATTCATTCATCAGCACATTGACTCATACCAGGATTGCAAACATTTTAAAAGAATATCTTCCTTTGGCATGCAACAGATGTACAATGACTAATCGAATTACCAGCAGTGTTAATAGCATAATAATTCATTCTGAACTTATTGACTTAGCCAAAAATTATAAATTCAAAACATTTCTGTTGATCTTAACTCAAACCTTAAGTTAACAATAACTCTTCTCTCCAGTATTTGTTTCATTTTGAACTTACATAAACATTTACCCGATATATACACCAAAATAAATTTTATATGCACATAGTATAGACTGTATGCATCAATGATTACCTGTACTTCTTCCTTCAACATGTTTCTCCATGTCATCCAAGTCATATTTGACAGGCACACACAGATTACCATGTAGGTCCTTAATACGGAAAACATTGTAATCCATCAGGCTTTCATAGGAACCAACTGTTGTGCGATAATTTAGATTAACTCTACTTTTTACCTCAGAAGTAAGCATGCCCGTGCAGCTTTGTATCTTTCATCACCAAAGAATACAGACTCTTTCAGGGGACGTGGCTTGTCACAAACTTCGGAATAGCCACACCCATGACTGGAAAAACTCAGCCAATCAATATTATTGTGGATGAAAATTTGAGAAAAGCTATTAATTTCCGCTAG
>JBAHVQ010210753.1:0-12132 GCA_036872915.1 Nanipora kamurai
GGTCATCAGAAGGTTGCGGGTTCGATTCCCGTCTAGGGTTCAGAAATCGTTTTTCTGAGAGAACGAGCTTGACGAACTTCCTCTAGTCGTTCTGACATTTACCAAGCTCCCACATGAACAAACTTTCTGTTCAGTATTTAAGTATTGATATAAAAGTAGGGAGCTGCGTAGACAGTGCTGAACGACGTGAAGAAAGCCAAAACGGTTAGGATAGTCAGTAGAACTGACATTTCACTCCGACGAAGAGAGCCCTGTACCCCACATAGAATAACCCTTGGTTCGTCCATCGTTATGCCAGATTATAATATCATACTCGTGAAAAACTTTAAACTCTAAACGAAACAACTACGCTTCCAACAATGGCTAAACCAAAGCTTGCTCTACTTGAGGTACAAGCTTTCAATGGGTAATTTTTTTCACGAAAATTTCTATGAAAAAGGAAAACAAAACTACATTAAACTTAAAAAGACTTGTTTGCACACGCGCGGCTAATCCCTTGAATAGAAAATTGGTGTTAGAACTCTAATCAGACAGAATTTTATTTATACACGGTAAAGTCATCAGTAGAATATCGTACCAAATATTTACAAAACTAAAAAAATTATTTAAAAAAACTCCAGAAAAATACTAGTTCTAATCAAGACGTGGTTTTGGGATAAATAATTTGTTCTAAGAATTTCTTAAATCATAAACACTTGTTCGCTGAGTAAACATTTCCTGCTGGTGCTGAGGTGTACTATTATTCATAACTTTGTTCAGAAGAATTGCCTTGTAAATGTTTTTTTACGATTAATGGACAGCTTGTGCCAATGAAGTTCCTCAAGGACTAAGTCAGAAGAGACCTCATACGTCGATTTAATAATCACACGAGTAGTACGATTGTGTAATATCTGTAATTTTTCACTTAATTTTTTATCTAGGCCGTCCCAAATAGAGCTGCAATAGTTGAAATGAGTTTAACTAGGACTCTATAATAGAAAGGCCTAGTTTATAAATCCAGTCACTAATGACTGCTACTACCACACCAACAATTAACAATGTAAATTTGTTTGCTAGCACTTCGGGAAGCTGTGTGTTTTGTGGCCTTGAGACAGCATAGGCGAACTCAACAGTGACAACGGCGGTCGGGAGGCCATAAAACACAAATATAAAACGTGAGTCCGTGTTTTGTTATATACCAAGCGCCGACCTAGAAAACCGTGGGACAACGTTTTAAAATAACAAATTTTTGAAATGAAAGCACTCAGTTACAGACGGCCATGGCCTACTCCGTAAACATCAGTTCCGGATCGCCAAATGAGGGACGTTTGTCCAATCATATGATGTATGGCATATGACATACGACAGCATATTCTGTCAAAGCAATTCCTTCATCACGTCTCTTCTCACTTAGTGCAACAATTCTCTGGACAGCATGCATGTATCTGTCTGTTACATCAACCCGACGCAGCTCTAACAAACTCACATATCATACTGATACAAGCACTGACAAACCAACAGACTGCTGTGGTCTTGTTGGTTTGTCACTGCTGTTGTCAGTTTGATATGACAGACCGATACCGCTATGTTTTCCACAGAAGTGTTTCAATCTGGAATGTTTCAATTTGTTTCATACGTAGGTATCGATTCTGGTATGATACAACAAGCCATCCCATATTTCAATAAAATCTAGCATCAGTGCTCACTAAATTTTTTTTTAACAGACTTGATGACAAGCATATGTTGCTACTTGGGTACATAACAAATTAAAATACGTTGTTTCGTGCGGTATTGTAGTTATTTAGTGCTTTGGCAACTTTGTCAAGTCATTTTCTTGTATGGTGGCAAAGTGACTTGTCTGAGGGACATGACATCAGAAAGGTTAAGAACCGCTGTGCTAGTGCGATAGCAACAATAATCTTTAATTGTTTTGATTCATTTTTTAGGGTTTAATAAATTCAGTTAATATTTCTTTGAGTACAGATCCAAACATTCGTATGGCAATTCTTTTTGATAATGAAGAGGTAAAAGTTAACTGATAAAGAACTTCGTTGCTTTTTATTTCTTGTAAGTAAGTTTAATGTTTACTACAAAATATAAAGAACTTTAACGTTTATGGCTCCCAGTACGTTGTCATTGTGAATTTTTTCATATTACATATTCATGCATAAGCTGCGATAGACGAAACAAGAGGAAAACGTCGAAACAAAGTGCAGAAACAACACTGTCAGCAGAGTAATGATAATTTTCAGTACTGATATAATTTTAATCCATTATGAAAGTAACATATGACAAGGAGCAGGAGAAGAAATAAGTTTATTTATTATTTGTCATCACTTAATATCCTTATCAGTTATGTTATACAGTAACCAGTACTGAAACTAGCGGGGATAGTTACCCTGCATCCAGTATCCCTTGCGCCCCCCTTCACCGCTTGATTTGAATGGAATTGAACCAAAATATAACAAGTAAAAGGCACAAACTCCTCTAGTCCTTTAAATATGTAAAAGAAGAAAAACCAAGTACAATTAAGTCACTATTTAAGCCTTAGGTAGAGTGAACTTATTATATCATTAAAAAATACCATGACATGAGGAAAATTAGAGCTCAAATATCCCCGAAAGAAGGATTTGTGGATGCAGGAAGTATACATTCTGAGTGTGTGTGAGGGTGACACACCCGCCAAACATTTACCCAAAATGAAAAAAAAAGGTTACAATTCGGAAAAATTTTGGTCTGGTAACACTAGGATAAGTAAAAAAATGGACAAATTAAAAAAAAAAAATTCGGGCAAATCAAGCTGGACAGCTCCCAGTAATAATGGATCACGTACGCCCCTGTAGGATTGTTTCAAGGGCCGTAGGCCCGCGAGACTTACAGAAAAGCCTCCCGAGGCTCGAGTTATTTAAACACTAATTTCCGTACATGTCATGGTATTAGTTTGAATTACCATGACTACCTACTAAATACAATTAGTATTGTTTGAAATTCATGTCTCTTTTGGTGTTTGCTCGTGAATTCTGAGGAAGGAATAATGTTTACTCATGTAGATGTAGGGAAAATGAGTAATTTTCCCTCAGTTGAGGTTATTTATTGATTAAATCCCCCAAGCATACAATATGGAAGACTATTCCAGAGATGTATATATATATATATATATATTTATGGTGAGGGAATTTTTCGAGTGTCAGATTTATATACTTTAAGACCCAACCGGGACGTGATGCGCAAAATGCAACTCTAGCGCCTCCGGCTGAGAATCGAACCTGCGACCCTGCGAACCTCGTGCATTGCTATGCCAGCTGTGCTACGAAGCCCATTGCCAAGAACATGGCCTAATTTAACGTGTGCATCTAACTTTCCGGAGACGGGTTATTAAGATGGAAATTCTCGTAATTCATTTCTCATAATTGATTTCAATCTAAACGATTCTTTTTTTTGGCGGGAAAGACAGGTTTCATACCAAAATCGATCAAAATTTAAATTTTTTAGATAGATCTATATAATTCTATATTTGGTAAAATATTGATAAGTAATCGTAAACGTTTGGTCCCTAATACCAAACCAAGAAGACTGGAATTAGGAACAAAGAGATTGAAATTTTAATCTTTAGAATTAAAAGAGAAAGAAATTTCCCCCGTTAGATTCACGATATAAATTGATGTGACCGTTTCTTGTAATCCTCTGATGAATATGACCATTTCGTGGGAGACAGTTTCGAGATATTCAATTGTATTTTCATGCAATCTTTTATAAACGAGGAATTAGGTGAGAATAAGGTAGTTTTAATCCAGGCTACAATCCTGTCGCCATCAGAATTTAAAAAAGGTCAATTCCCTTTTTTTTTGTCCGGAAAAATTTCTCCTGACGCCCTCTCAAATGCTTATACCTGAGTTCTGACATATTATGCAAGTTTCGCGTGAGCTGTAAAATCTTATATAGCTTGCGCTTGTCGCATTCTTTAAGTTGTATTACGTTAAATCTACTCACTTCAGTCTTCGCTATTCCCTTATTCTTATTTTTAGGTTGGCTCTCAAAGTGCTCAGGGTGCCGGCTCTAACTGGACGGAGCTAATCTTAAGACGACTTTCTACTCCTAAGTCAACCAGTAAGTAATTAGTTATACCGGTCAGTTTTCCCATAGTCCTGTTTCGAGCTTGCTTTTTACTCGCGACATAAGTAGTAGCATAAAATTTAGGCTTGAACAAAGGAATATAACTCTTGTTGAAGGAAAGACCCAACATAAGTAGCAGAGAGGAACATAAGCGTCGGTGGAAGTCAAACAATGGGCCAATTAGTAAGTTAAATTTCTTGAACATTACGAACGATTATTCGTAATTCCTGCAAGGCTTAGAACGTTTTAACTCACGTCGTCTTCAAATCAATTAACCTGCTACAATGTAGCTCTAAAAGTCAGCTAAGCAACTTTAGTCAGTTCGTTAACTTTTAAAAATCGAAACGCTCTTTGTTACAAGTACCAACGCAGTCGAGAAAACATTGGACATGACGTCAAACGTGTATAACTAGGGCGGCGTTGATTACCATCCCCTTTTCATTTGAATAGAAAATTAAATTTTAGGTAGGCTGTCCACATTACCGAGGTGTTTGCTTAAGATCCATGTCGCCATTCATTCACACTGCACTAGTTTAAGCAATAAGGACTTTACTTATGGTTAGTCAAAAAGTTGTGTTGGTTGTTTTAAAATCTCAGGCGAAGAACAAGCATGTTTTGAAAGAAGTATGGCTAGCTCCTTCCTTATCAGTGCAGATCAAGCTCACGCGCATCATCCTAATTATTCGTAAGTATTTCTTTCTTTCTGTTTTGCGAAGCCAATTCACATCATCTTTTGTGTGGTTATTTTAACATCTAGTAAACTGGCGTTGACCAGTAGACTGAGTAACTGTAATTGTATTTAATAACACCTACAGTAAGCAATACCTGTTTACAAGTGGTCCTACACATTGTCTTAATTCTTTGTACAACATAATGCATTGGTGCTGATATGGCACAATCTATTATGCTTTTCGTCATTAAAAAACGTTCTACTAGTGTCTTTAAGCTAGACATGTTTAGGGAAAGAATCCCTAACTTACACATAATATTAATTTTAGAGGGCGTAGAGGGAATTAGTGTTTCTTTAAGATCCCCATGTTTGTTTGTTTGTTTGTTTATTTATTTAATCAGATTCCATAAGTAATAATACAAGAACAATAAATAATGCAAGAATAATAAATAGTACAAGACGTACAAATATACAAAGCAAAAAATATTATATTAAAATGATATAATGTTGAAATGGAAAATATAAAAAAAATAAAAATACCTGAAAATCAAGAAAGAACAATAATAAAATAAAAACTGTCGACGTATAAGAAAACCAGGGCTCTTCGAATTGACAGAACGCCGTAAAAAGAACTATAAAGAAGAGCTCTAGTTGGTCTAGAGATTTATCACAATTGCAACCTTAAAAAAATCCCTATGATGAGCTCTTTAAAAGTGATTATTGGTATCATTCATATCCCTGTCTACATTACTGTAGTGTGCCCTATCGATTGTTAATGTGCCGGGCCCTTATTGGAAGATGACAGGCGTTTTCAAACAACTTCACCAAATTAAGAGAACTTTTCTCATCTGAAAACATGTCCACAGTTTATTAATTTTGACGGAATAATTAATTTTCCTGGTCTCTAATTTACTCAAAATATTAGACTTTGTATACAAAAGTTAATATTCGAGACTATTCACACTTTTTGTGACGCAAGCAGAATTGACTGTAAACGTGTCAATCCTATCCTTTAAATGTCAGTGAATGTCAGTGTCTAAATTAATTAAGTTGTGTGATAATTTATGCTGATAAGTGTTTTAGTAAAGCGTAGTAAGTGGGCTTTCTTTTAGTTTGTTTCGCACGCGTAGTAATTGGTTGTGCAGAACTAATGTTGATCTTAAAACTTTAAACTTTAATGAAAATTCTCACCACAATAAATATATAAAAGGCTTTGTGTCAGTCGTTCTTGCGTCATTTGTACAAATTCCAAATATTATATAGATAAATATTGCCTATAGAACTGTCCCGAGCATTCTTTGAACAACCAAACGTGAATTTATTGACCTTAATTTACTATCCGATACATAACTTGCGGTTTGCTGAACTTGGTAACTCGCAGTTTGAGATGGCTCCATAGGAAATTGTTAGTAGGAGAGTTGCAACTAAATATGCATCGGTGCACGCGCATCCATAGTGATCTAGTCGACTTGCTATTTGGATATTTGCTTGAGTGTATTTCGTTAGAACATTGTAAATGAATGAAAAGAGTAATGTTAACAATGTTTCTAATCTTTTAACCTATTCATAAATCTAAATTTTCGGCTGATTTAATTTCACCTGCCCTAATATTTTGTTATTCTTCGGTAAAATATCTATCCTGATACCAAATCTCAGAAATATTCATTGAAGGAAATTGAGGATAATAAGTATTATTCACTGTGATCGTGAAAATATACCCGAGGTGCAAGAAAATTGTTGCCATGGTAACAATTGATGATTACAGTTTTTAAAATATCTTAAACTCTTTTATAGTTAGATATATTTCATGTACTATAAATAATTTTGAAATAGAAATGCCCAAAAATTTAGGTTGTACTAATCACAGTCAGGGTTTCCGCCAAACGAAGGGATAGGGGGACTAATCCCCACCTAAAAATTTTAGAGCCGGGATATCCCTCCATGATTGAAATTAGGATAGGGATAAGAGATGTATACTTTTTTCTCAGTATTTTCAGGAAGACTGTCTGCTGATTTTCGTCAAATTATCCAAGTGTCCATGCACTCTATAAAACGAAAATTTTCGCTGCGCCAAAAAGCGCGTAGACTTGCCCAAGCGCACGGTGATAAGCGGGAGACTTGAGGTTAGTCTACAAAACACGACGCATGTAGTGTCTCATAAAAAGACGTCATATCAATATGCCCCCCTATGAATAGAAGTTTTTTTATATTTCTTCTATCCTGGTGAAGCTGTCGGAAGCTACCTTAAGTTCGGCGGTTCATGCAGAGCATAAATAGAAATTTTCATCCGTAGGCACTTATCCTCCACAGAATTTATTTGGACTTCGTGCAACCGGCCCCAAGGATTGTAAATTGACTCGCAAATTTTTTACTTTCGATAGTTGAGCTTTGTTCGCCTACACAACAAACACATTACGTATATTGATCATCTTCTCTTGAGAGTTGAGTGGAGCGTCATCTTTGACGACACACGGTAAAAGAACAGTTGTTCCTTTTTTAAAAACTAAGTTGTAAAAAATGCCAAGTGATACCGTGTTAGACATCAATGTTCTCGCTACAAGTTTGACGCTACAGTGTAAGCAATAAGCCCTCTCGGAGTTTCATCTGTGTATGATATCTGATTTAGAATAAAACTCATTTCGCTCAGAAAGTGCGACTGAGGGGGTAGCAAGAATTCATGCTGCATAAATTAATTTATTGGTTTAGATGACTGACCTTCAGATATTGTTGTCTTCATCTTGAATTTGTCATTATGCGTTTACGTAGAAACTTTTATTTTGTTTCCAAAAGTAAGTTTTTGTCTTACTTTTCTGAGTAAAATTATACTACCTACTGTAACTTAAAATTTGAAAGTCTTGCGAGCTTTTTTATTTAATTTTTGATAGAAGACGGAAATAAAAACAATGAATCGTATGGCAGCTGTAATTTCCAATAAGAAAGGCATTTCATTCGTTTGTTACGTTGACCATGCGCTATAACAACTCATGTATACCTGCAAGTATAATTTGATATTTAGAATGCAATATTAAATTTTCTTATCAACTCCCAGTGGTGCAGTTACTGCTATGACTTGCTAAAGTTCCATTATCTCTCACGATTCAAAGGTCTGAAATGAAAATGCAGAGCTCCACCATAACAGATGACATCAAACAAGGCGTAAAGCCATCGGAAGTGTATTTTCTCGTGGCTGTGTCCACATTCCAGTCCTTTACCGGAACAGTGGCAAACGCCTGCATCATTGGCACAATACGGTTTCGCGGGCGTTTCCATCAGGTCCCTTCCAAATTACTGATACTTAACTTGGCCATGGTGGACTTTTATCATGCGTAATATTTCTACCTTTTCACGTTCATAATCTTCAACAGGAGAGTTTGAGTAAAATGTTGCGTTTCTTATATCATACCCAATGTCTGTTTCATGTCCTCTGCAATGGTAACGCTATTTTCGCCATCACCGTGGACAGATTTATCGCCATCAAAAACTCTTTGCGTTATAAATCAATTGTTACCAGAAGGAGCATTTTAATGGCGGTCTCCTTGTCGTGGTTAATTCCTTTTTTTTCATCTGTTGGTTTTTATATCACAGTCCGAAAAGACATGCCAGAGTCTTCAGAATACGTACTTCGTGCGTACATATTATAGATTTCATTTTTCTGTTCAGTTACAGATGCACAGATAACGTCACAACGTGGTGAGAACAAAAATTTGGCGAGGCGATAGCCGAGTGGGTCGATGATGAAATCTATTTGTTTTACACAAACTACTAAAACAATAGAACAAACATATTTCAAATAATGATTGAAAGCTTACGGGAAATTTTCGAGTCATTGAAAAACACGAAAACAGCTCTCTGACTTTGTCCATGATCTATACAAATGAAGCAACATCATCGGCTCGTGATGAATACTCGGAGTGTTGAGATTGGTTCACTGTTTTAGTGACGCTATCTGTGCATGTGTTCTTTAATAGATCATGGCTAGCAACCAATGAAAATGCCCGAAGGATGAAATTTATTGTATAAACTCGTACAGAATAATGTATTTATCTATATATAGTTTGATTATGATGTTATGTCATTCCGACTGTAATACGCCAATGCACTGAAGCAACTTGGCTGAAAAGTTCTGACTGTTGCAGACTATTTACCATTTGAAAGCGAGAAGACCTGGCCTTCGCTGAATTAAACTAGATTTTTACTACAGCGTGTAAATTTCCATCAGTTTATTCATCACCTATTAACCTTATCGAATCAGACTGTTTCATTGTGTTCTTCACATATGCTAATCATTCCTTGATTCTTATCTTTCTGTAATAAGGTACTTGCTCATTAATCGCTTGTCATTCTCGAGTTCCGTAGTTCCGTACGTTACATTCAGCACGTTACCTTATGGTAAATATCTCGCTAATATCGTTTCGTGCTTATAGTGAATTAGCATATCTGAACATATCGGTCTTGTGACTTTATACGATATCAGTGGCATAGCTAGAGGTAGGCATTCCCCTCCCTACCAAGCCTCTAGGACGCCATTGGTCGGAAAAATCCCGCACTCTGTCGGAAAATCCAATCTGTGAAAGCATATCCAGTCACAGGGAGACGATAAAATGATAGTTAATTAAATAAAATACATAATAGTAACTCCGAAAGAATGAATTGAATTTTAATCATCAGGATGATGACTAAACTCTAGTCAAAACTTAGAGTACTCAAAAATATGTTGACGATATTCAGAGTTAGCGTTGTTATGTATTTTATCAAAATACTCAGTGGTACCCGTAATTAAATAAATAAGTCATTACAGCTTAAAAATAACCCTTTACATTGCTTATTGACAGGAACATGAGGCTCATTTGTTCTTGACCAATAGTAAATTCCAGTAACTAAATTGTGTCAACGCAGACATGTGCAGACAATAGCTAAGCAAGTCTGCAAAGTAAATGTATATTGTATACTGTTCCTCTGCTGTTATAAATACGTTTTTACTTTTATTATTATTATTATTTCCAACTATTATTAACAAGGGCACAATCATGGCCAATGAAACCCACACGAATTTACTTGTCAAATGGATAGGCTGCCCATTTAGGTGTAAGGAACACATCCATAAACTACCAATTATTTATAAGTCAATATCGGTAAATATCGAATAAATAATCACGTAAGTCCTTGACCACGCCCGTAAAGCCTCATCGACTTTGTCAGAATTTTAGAATGCTCGCCCCCTTCCGCTATAAATTTCTAGCTACCCCACTGCATGATATTTGACCTTGTGTAAAAGTCATCCTTCTGCTCCCCCAAAATAATATTCTAGATACGCTTCTGAACCTGAGACAACAATTAGGAATTTCCTTTTTCGACTACAAGGAATGGACAACTTCACTCGAACCGTCATATTTTCATGACACCTTATGCTTCTTTCCTATATTTCTAATGTACGTCATTTTTGACCACAGCACACCGCACGCTTACATACAGAACAAGTTTTATACCTTCCATACCTTCTGACCTTTATCTAACAACAATATCTTTTTCAATAAATGCAAATGACTTCGGTTGACTCAAAATATTAAGAAGCCCAGTGATCGAGTAAATAATTTTAATTCCAATGATTCCAATGAAAAACTTCTTTGATGTTTTTAGAGAGAAACACGAAGCTAATCTACGACCAGCTCTGCATAAGGTAAAAATATTTAACGTATACATACATTTTGAAGATGTTCCTTGAGTTATTTTACGCAGAAATGTTTGTTTATTTGTTTGTTTGTTCGTCTATTTATTTGTTTACTTACTTGTCTGTTTGTTTATTTGTTTGTTTATTTATTTGTTTGGTTTATGGTTTTTATTTTTTGTTTGTTCGTTTGTTTATTTGTCTGCTTGTTTGTTTATTTGTTTCGTTTTTTTGTTTATTTTTTAGTTTTTATTTAATCATACTTTGAAACAGTGACCCATCAACCGACCTAGCTGATACTACACGATGTCCCAGAAATGCCCTCATCAAACATGTGAGTGCGTCTTTTTCAAAAGACAGAAGGCAACTGGGTTGTCATGGAGATGTGAAAGCCCTGTTCTTATTTCAACATTGCTCTCATACCTTCATAACTACGCCGTCATGCTCCGCCATTTAAAAAGACGTAGTCAAACGGGACATTTTCTATAGACCACCCTGCATTAAACAACTCTTTTCCAGCGCATCAGTCTTGTATTATTTTACTCTGGCTAACGTCAGATGATTTTAATTGTCAAAGGGAGACATCCTGCCGGCCAAGGATTAATAAAATGTAGAAAATTGAAAAGTTACTTTTCCTGGAGCCATGTAAGATAAAAGAGCAAATATACTAAATTTATCTAACTAAACTAAGTTACATGGATATTCATCACTAAAGGTTACTTTAATTTACAGTACTAAAATAGTTATGAAATAGTAAAGTGCTGTATAATATAATTAAAAAACCGTACTATAAGTTAATAACCATAAACCATATGGTTTCAATTTTAGACTTCCTGGCCACTACCATTAGATGAATTTATATTATGTATTATACTGAGTGTTTTTTGTGGCAAATAAACTTTTTATTCATTCATTCAAAAAATTAAACTGTTAAATCGTTAATTTATATCTGAAATTGAATATCTGAACTTTATAGACCTTATTCCAAAACGGCAGATGATTTAAAATTCTTCTTTATGCGTATAAATTAGCCCTTATGAACTCGTTTTCATGTACGAATTTCAAAAGAAATTTTGCTCTAAATCGAGGTTATGGAGACCAATTTATATGCATGTAAAAGAATTTTAAATCATCCGCTGTTTTGGAATAAGGTCTATTCTTTTTCATTGTAACTGTTTGACAGCGGCAGAACATGATTGTTATTTCTTAATTCATATCTCATTGAAATCCAAACGATATTAGATATAATCTGTGGACATTCATTCCTGAAAACTCTCTCTTCTCTCTCTCCATTCTCTCCATTCTCTCTTCCAGGGTTCCCCAGTTCAGGTTTGTTCATACAAAGTCATCATAACGGGTTTCATGTGTGTTACCTGTTACAACTGTAGCAGCTCTGGCGTTTTTGCATTTTATCTCGCAGTGATTTGTTGTATTGCCCCTGGACAACAGAGAAATCATCAAAGTACTAATGTTTTCTACCTGGTCTTTATTGTGCATTCAAAATTCCAATAGCTTTTGAAAACTAGCTACTGGTGCTGTCGATTTGCGCTTCCTTATGCAGGTTTTCATCAATAATTATACCTAGCGTTTTTGTTGACGGAATCCGCTGTAATTCGTTACCATCAATTAAAACTTTAATTTCTGACTGGTTAGCAAAGTTCAATAGCTTTTGATGGGATCCAATCTATATATATGCATGTATTCT
>JBAHVQ010210774.1:0-12131 GCA_036872915.1 Nanipora kamurai
CCTTTTGACTCTGAAGATGAAAGCCGCTAAGGCTGTCGAAACGTCAGCCACTTCTACCAACAGTCTTTCTCAAGACTACAGGATCAACTTTCACTGACATATCATGATTCTCCCAGGTTCAAACCATTTACTTTTTTGTTTTATTTATTGTTATTTAAACTACTTTTAAATAGATTTTCCGTCTAAGCTGAAAAAAATCCTTATAAATCAAGAACCTCACGTTGCTGCGAGAAATCAAGTGTTTGTACTGACGGTTTTCATTTGCTTCTAATCATCAGAAGACACACGGTTGCTTTCGCTCCAAATATGGGTCGAGTTTATGCCTTTGGTCTGGGGGCGTGTGGCCAACTTGGATTCGGAGCCACCACGAACTGTTATAGTCCAGTAGACGTGAAAGGCCCGTGGCTGCCCACATCTCTATTACCGACTCCTGGAAATGACAAAAGCAGATTTGTGACGAAAATCGTAGCTGGGGGAGATCACTGTTTTGTTTTGGCGAGCACCCCGAGTGTAAGTGAGTAATTATTTTCATCTCGTCTGGTTCCACATTTATTCCGACTGAAAATTGCTCAAAAACTTCCAATGGTTATCAGAATGAGATGCTTTTTTGATTAGATCCGTACCAATGATCAAAAAACTATTGAAAACCTTTGTGTCATTAGCCAAAGTCAAGTTTGACTTGCATATGCATGTAAACCGACAATAAACGCAACAGGCAATTAACGTGAAAGCCAGAAAGTAGCAGTTAAAATACTCCTACTTTGTACCAACCCCTTTCACGAATAACGAATAATATAATTTATTTTCCTTATAGTGTTTTGTTGGTCCGTTCGACATGCGGCAGTTCCATCCTTCACATATTCTGAGCGTGGTAAACAGTGAAATCGCTGAGGAAATACAGCGGAACCTTCACGATAACAGTATCACCCCAGAGATGGCAAAGTAAGGCTTCCCACGGGATTTACCCAGCACGAGGTCTATGCTAGTGAAGTGAGCGACTGATTTCATAAGTAGGAATTGAGACTAACACAGTGACTAGAGGTCCATGTAAAAACAAAGTGAGTGTCAGTGTGATTGACCGTATCCGTATTAGTGTCAGTTTTGGTGCCAATGCCAATGTTGATGCTAGTGTCCGAGCCAGTGTCACCGGTAGTGTCCGAACTAGTGTCGTTGCTAATGCACGCACCAGTATCAGTGCCGGTTCCAGTGTCAGTGATGGGCTCATTGTTGGTGTCAGGATCGCTGTCGATGTCGGTACCAATGTTAATAGAGAGTTTACGAAAATACAACGCCGACGTGAAGGACGAGGCGGCCTTACAATAAGATTTCTTTTCCAAAACAAAAGAAATTAATAATTTGGGAGGCCCTAGAGTATTCTTTACGCCGTCCTGGCTCCACGCTAGGCGTGAGAATGAGCATATCTACGTTTTTACGATAACGTCGGCATTTGAAAGCACTTAGAGGTTTGGAGCTCTTGAACGAAGAACGTTAACTGACCTACTTGGCGGGAAACTTTTACCTGATAGAAAACGAACATCCTGAGTTAAGCATGTGCAATTTTCTTCAAGGACTTGGAACTTAACGCACTTCGTTTACCAGCGTCGGCGTTGCAGCTTTCGTAAACTCTTTAGTGTCAATGTCGTTGTTAGTGTTAATGTCGTTGTCAGTGTCAATGTCAGTGTCAATAATAGTGTCAATGTTAGTGTAGGTTTGAGGGTAGGTGCAAATCTCCGTGCCAGTGGCTGACCTCTACGTGGGCCTGTACTTACTCTTGTTCATTTGGATAAACTTCAAAACACCAATTCGATTTTTCTTCGGTAATATTTGCAATAGAAAGCTCGAAACAGTATTCAGCAGCCAACAATGTCTGAATGGGTCTTTCTTTAACACGTAAGTCCTCATTGTTCTCGCTATTTCTCATTGTTGTCATAGTTCAATTAAGTCAAACTCGACAAGCATTATTTCACGAGGAAAAGATCCAAAGCTATGCATCCCAGTCACTACTTGCTTCCAAATTTATTTCTAATAAATTTGAACTCATTTGATTCGTTGTAGGAAGAAAAATTTGATCGCCGACAGTCACAATCATGCCGTCGATTTAAGTTCGGTTAGAAAGTTTTTCCAGGCATTGTCAAAAAATGAATTAATGAGCGAACTGGTAAGTGTTTCTATAGCACATTCACGTGATATAATTCTTCACCCACACTGATTAAAAAGCTCATTGTCAGTGCAAGAATATGCCAAAGTTTCTCCTTTATTCACAGACACTAAATACGAAATAAACCAGAATAAGTTTTTCAGGCTAGAGGCCCTACAGTTTCATTGTCGCAATTGGTCCGAGGTGGATATATCGTTCCTAAGATTTCCATCAGCAAATGCAGGGTGTGGCATAAAAAATGCCCCAGAGAAATTTGAAAAGTTGTAATTTAATCAGATACATAGATGTACAAGATTCCTTAGAGTTTTCACACAATGTAAAATAAATAGCTTTCATATGTATATAAGTGCGTCATTAAACTCTGCCTTTTAAAAAACGACGTGCTCAAACGTTTGATTGGGGAGGGGACAATTTTTGGGACAACCAGTGAGCTCTGTATATGACTGGAGGGAGAACTTCAGTTTATTGTCCAGGCAAAAAGTGGAGCCAAACATGGCCGACGTAGAGGCCAATTTTGCAAGTCGGTTTCGCGCCCCTACGCGGTCTCAGATCCTGGAGCTCAGAGATCATGCTGGAACTGACATGCAAAACCGCGCAGGGAACTGAAACTGACGTGCAAAAATGACCTCCGTGTCCGCGATGTTTGGCTGAGCTCATTGAGGCACCCTATACATAAACCATTTCATGTTATCGGGTGTAAATGCCTAGTATTTATTAAATAGGGTTTTCACTCAGTCTTCATTACCACTAGAATAATTTTAGCTTGCTTGATTTTGTTTGGATTGTTTTCTTTTCAGATTCTACAGCTGATTGAAAATAATCTCATCCCATCCCTAACCGAAACTCCTGGAGATGTCGATGGCTTAAGACTCTACGTTGTCTTACCAGAGTTTCAGATGTTTCGCACGGCCGAACGCTATAAAACCCTGACTATTCCGTTTGCTAAAAAATTGTTAAATCTTCGCCTGGATTGCCCGAAAGTAATTGGTAAATACGCGACGATGACGTATTGTGTAGATTATTCAGGGTTTGTGAAGTTGTCATTCCACCGCGACTTTTGAATTTGTACTTCAAATCGAGTTCACGGTGTCAGACATATAAACAGAGTTGAATGTTCCAAAAACTGGCTTGGATTTGGTTGTAGTTTAGAATTCGTGGGTCGATTGTTTTAAGCCTGTATGATTCGTTATGCCGCGAGGCACGTACCCTCCCTTATAGATATCATTTTTGGTTAACGTGTCTTGGATATTTGTTGAACGACATTCCGGTATTACCTTAACTTCAGTTTCAAAAGGGTTCCTTTGGAATCGAAAAATGTGCCGAGGAGGTCGGATTCTAGGGAAACGAAACTTTTTTGAATTTGGCTTTGACAGAAATCCTCGTTGCTAACAATCTCAGTCATAGTTTCTCATCTGCACCAATATATTCCAGTTTGATTATGGTTTTAGGTAGCTGGTGGGCCAAATTACCGTCTACATATTTTGAAGGAATAATTAAGGTAAGATTCTTCTATTTATTGATTTTGGTACGAGCTTATCAAATGAACTGCTCTCAATATTTCCCCACACTTACCTACCAACTCCCCTTTCTTCCGTTATTAGTATTATTATAAGCATTTATTTCAATACAATAAAATTACAGCGAACTGATGTGGTCGTACATACAAAAGAAAAACTAATTACGCTTAATTACAAATATCTACCCTTAAACCTAAATTCGCATTGTTTTAATTAAACTCTTAAATCTGCTTAAGTCCTTTGCAGCTCTTTGAGCTCCATAACGAGTTCCATAATGAAACTGCCTTAAAAATAATTGACTCTTTCGTGTGATCAGTTTTGGCCTCAGGTAAAACAAACGTTAATTTCCTTCTTAACTTATATTTAAAGTTGCTTTTCACAAACAAAGAAGTTACGTCCACTGGTGTTTGACCACAAAAACTCTTATACGCCAATGTTGTAAGCCTGGTTGAAAACATGTGGTGAAGGGAACACCAATTTTTACGAGAAAGAACCTAATTATGACTAAAGACCGTTCATATTTCAGGTTTACCCACCTAGCTTACACGCTAACCCTGCCCATTAGCAGTTTACCGCCTAGCTTATACGTCCTATAACACGAATCCTGACGAAGTGTCAAGTTTTTTGTTTTTCTTTGGGTTTTTTGGGGGAGACAGGTTCTTTGTAAGAACCAAGCAGCTGAGTGGCGTTTATCATCCGTTCACGAACTCCATCCAACCGAGATATCGCTAGAATTCAACCAAGACGACACTAGTGGTCGACAGATATAGCTCGAATTCACTCAGTTAAGCCTTTACCTACTGGGAACACTACGCCGACACTTTCTCAACTTATGGTTACTGTACATCTTCACGGTACATTTAACGCGAAACGTCGAAGCACTCCACCGATTACTCGAATTTACTAAAGCTACACATGGTTAAAAAGGTCATATAAATGGCTGCATGACAGTCATGAAATTACTTAGCGTCTATTAGCTAGAAAAAACAATCTGCATTTGTTTCTGACACTTTCGCTAACGGTGAACTAGGATTTATGGTAATTGTCTGAAAATTCACCACCTGGTTAATGAACGGTGTCTGGGTTTATCAGTATACTGATTATTTTTTCAGCTGTCAATTAATCTCTGTTTTTAGATCCGTCCACGGTCAGTTAAGTCGCACTTTTTGCTGTAAATCGAAAAATATTGAAAATTTTAAAAATCTGACAATTCCCATAAATCCTTGTTTACCTTAGCCTTTTGCTTCAAGCAAGCTAAATAATTTTATGAAATTGTTGTAGCCAGCTAAATAAGCTTTTCAACCATATATAGTTTCAGTATATTCGAGTAATAGGTGGAGCGCTGTGACTTTTCGCGCGAAATGTACCGTGAAGATCCACGGTAACTTTAACATGAATCAAAGCGTAAGTTTGCCAACCGCGATTAATCGTTCCGATTTTTGGTTTAGGTACATGATAATTAACAAAAAGCAGGCGAATTTGAGCCCACGGAGTATTCTGCTCCCTGTTTAACATTCTACTTAACGTCTATGTAAGCCAGAAATCGGCCCGATTAATCGAATTGTGTAAACCCGGCCTTGTGTGGACGAACTAGGGCATCGTACCTATCTGAGCTATCTACCTCTATCCGTGGGAGACTAGCTTGTGTATGTTTGTTCTGCGTAAGTCGAGATGATTCCTTTAATGAGAGGAACACTTCCTCAATTGTTCTTGGTTTGGCTGTGCAATATTGTATCCATTCTCGTAATATTTTTTGTTTATATCAATGTTCGTTGCGTTCACTTGATTTGGTAGATTTTCCAAGAGTGTGTCAAATTCATCTTACAAGATGAGATAGAGGTACGTTAGTCAACTTTAAATCAAGTATCCGAACATTTTTTATTCTATTCGTAATCGACAGGTATAGGTTTGCTGATTTTTGTCACATAGAAAAACCAACGTGAAAAGCAATTTAGTAACAGAATAACTGTCACGCCCTAGAAAAAAAAGTCTCCTGATAAAAGCTTACAGTGTGCTGTGACATAATACATTTTTTAAAAGTAATAGAAAATGCATTTTTTTAGGATGTGAAGGTTGGTATCTGTTAACGTAGTGACGTAAAGTGGAAGTTGGTTACCAGTTTGAAATACATGTATAAATGCTAAGATTCCGACTGGACAAACATCTTGCGTAGTTGAAATTTTATTATCCCTAATGTACAATACAACAGTGTAAATGGTCGTCTGTTGGCTCTATAGAATGCCTTTTCATGCGAGTGATTGCGTATCAAAGTCTTAGGAAATTTTTGCTGATCAAACTGTGGAACGCCATGGACTCCGAAAAACTCTGAGCTCCAGACGGGACTGGAACCCCCCCAACCCTCTGAATGCTAGCTAGACGCTCCAACCATTGAGCCACTAGAACTCAGACGGCAGAGCAAGGTTACGTTTGGTATTTAAACCTGGGACGAGCCAGTGGACAATGACTTGCTGGACTGCAAGCCGTTAGGTATCGATAAATCTTCAGTTGATGTTAACTGCCGATTGGCTCGTCCTAAGGTTTAAATACCGAAAGTAACCTTGCTCTGCCGTCTGGGTTCTGGTGGCTCAATGGTTAGAGCGTCTGGCTAGCATCAGAAGGTTGCGGGCTCGAGTCCCGTCTGGAGCTCAAAGTCTTTGTGGGTCCATGGCATTCCACAGTTTGATCAGCAAAAATTTCCTAACTCAAATTGACATCTAACTGGTTGCGTATCCATACCATTGAATCAAAAACTGCGTTAGCAGCTATCATACTTTTTCGAAACGTCAGTTACTGGTTAATAAACTTTTTGGCAGTCAACAACATTTGACCGTTTATTCTGGTGAATGTTACTTTCTACCCAAAAATTACAAATGAACGTGACAGGAATGTTAGTGAGTGAGGATTCAATAAAAAATATACGCTTTTGCGCAAGAGAATACGAGATTGACGTTAATGATAGTAAATGGGGATCTTAAGACCTACGACGTCACCTTGCAACGACGACGTCCTCTAAATAAATATTATCCAAAATAATTTATCCAAAACAAATGGAATGAATAATTTTAAATCTCCAGAGTATTCTGGATATCGTCGTCGTTCTGTATACAACGTCAATCACACTATATTCACGTCATCGGGACGACTTCAGCTCGGAAAGGGAAAAAGCGGTTGCTTAAGAATGGATTGAACCCGATGACTACAGTTGTTCTAGGAGATCTGAAGCGCTTTAGAAGTCATCAAACGAGCCACAAGTTCCAATCACCGTGGTCAATTAACTGTGGTTTCTTTAAATGCTGAAATTTTAAAAGACGGCGTCGTGGAAGTCCTACATTTAAGGTCCCTAATGTTCTGGTAATGAACAGCAGAAGTTGGATTACATTTCATTGCGGTAAAATTCAGTTTTATTTTCAGATTGAATTTAGAGAAAATTGTCTGCGGATTAGTTTGCGGGTGCTAGAAAAACTTCATAAGGTAGGATAACGGAAGTCTGGTATCACTTGCCAGACTCTAATAATTTAATGAATTTGTACCTTCTTTCCACCGGTCGATTAATTATTTTGGGTGTCATTTTCTCCGGGTCCCTATTTCAAAAGATCTTAGGGCTTGCTTTCATTAGCGGATCAAGAATATGAGGGGGTCTACTAGAGGGCAGGAAGTACCACTCATTGTTTAAGGTGGCTCTCAAGGATCAGTTTCAACAGGGGATTGGTAACTAAATAAGGTTTAGCCGCATGCATAGTTTTGAGTTATTATATCACGAGAGCACCGTCTGCGTCAATGAAGATGTTAAATTTCGTGGATGTTTCCTTCCTTTAATTTGAAATTTGGTAAATAAAGCTAACAGAGTAAATGTAACAATATATCAGTTCATTTCAATTTTTCATAACACAGAATGTTTTAAAATGAACCAACTTTAATACAAAAAGTCTGTCTTGATAACTTTCGATAGTATTCTGCTATATTACTCTTCAATGAAATATCGGTCCTTCTGCCAATTTTCAGAAAAATTTCCAAAAAAAAACGAAAAGACAATGTCTCTTAATGGTTATTATAGAAACCATAGGGCCCACTTTTATCAGTTACAAATCAGCTACAGCAGGGCTCCCATTAACGCACAGGTGTGCGTCCTTGACGCATTAACTCTTTCCTGTCCGAGGACTTTCCCCTTGACGAGTAAAATCGTCTGGCGTTAGCCAGAGTAAAATACTAAAGTCTCCATAGATTACTGAGGACTATACGGACAGGAAGGAGTTAGAACCAGGAAGGACGCATTAAAACAACTTGTTGGAGGTCCCTTGGGACGCACTAAATTATTCGCTACCGAAGCCATAGCAGAGTGCTCTGGCTATAGATACAGATAAACGTTCTTGTATAATACAAGAATTGAAAAATGCTCTCCGCAGCTTAGCATTTTTGATATTTAATTATTATTTTTTATAAGTAAGACCTTTTAGCTTCTTTATCCACTTTATAAGTTTGAAAACGATTTTCCTAGCACTTTCTTGAATGACCTCTTAAAACTACCTGGTGACCCTTCAAAGCTTTCACCAAGGGGTACCAAGGACGCCCTACAACTGTTCTAATGGGAGCCCTGCTACAAGCACTTTTTCATCAGTTCAATGTACCCCGTCCTGAACTTATACACATATTAAACACAGAGAATCCCATAAATGAACATGGTGCAAACTGTGACATGAAGATATAGGAACTGTAGCCACTTTTATCAGGTAAAAACCAATTATAGATCCTTCTTTGGGCAGTTAGACATACATACTCCTTACCGGACGTATAATTATTGTAATGACAGAAAGACTGTGTTAATTGTAGCATGAAAATATGGAAACTGTAGGGAGCCGTTGAATTAGTTACTAAAGTATCACTTTTGGGGAGTTTCTGGGGACATGCTTCTCCGGAAAATGCTTGAATTTTTAGAGCTCTAAAATTTGTAACGCCGAAGGTGTTGCACCTTTGCAAGGAAACTTTACTAAACTTATTTCAAAATACATCACCTTGTGTTTTCGTGGCTTTACATTTTAGAGTTAGATTTCTTGTAAATTTTTAGGTGAACGAACATGCAGAAAATCCTGTTCCACACACGGTGTTCTATATCCCGGAGCTGACCAGTTGTCTTGACTTGAACGTTGATTACGTACGCTGGATTCGGAACGATGTATGTAGAACTTTTCACACCTTTCACCATTTACAATTCTCACCCGCCAAACTGTATCGACCATACTATCATACATTTTGCAATTGCTTTTTAACTTTTAAAGTTCCGAGGAAATTGATAAAACAGCCAAAAAATCCTGTTGAATTTGTTGTCACTAGTAACGTGACTAAAAACGTGCCCAAAAAAGCACTCTTAAGCAGACTTACATGTTAGCGTAGATTTCAAAAATCGTACTTTCGAGATAAAATTCGAGCAGGAACCTTGTGAAAATGGCTAGTGTTGTAATCACACACTAAAGTCAGATTTTGGATGTTGAACCAAGTAGAGTTAAGTGATTTATTCAGTAATCAACGGAGTGTAGGTAACCAAAAGGGTTGGAAAACTACCGCAACTTAGGTGTAGAGAAACTGACGTTTCGAGCGAAGGCCCACGTTTCACTCCGACGAAGGGCCTTCGCTCGAAACGTCAGCTCCCCTACACCAAAGTTCCGGTAGTTTCCCAACCCTTTTGGTTATCTTTATTCAGAAATATCTCTGAGCTTCGGACGGGACTCGAACTTGAACCTTCTGATAATTTCATGAAGGGCTCGGTAATTTTTCTGAGTAAATCAGGTCAGCGAACATCTTCAAAACATAAGTACAAAGTTTAATACAACAAGCCTGTCGCATTTCTTGTTGGAGATTCTTTTTTTTATTTTTTTTAATGAAATCACGTCTCCGAGACGACTAGTTTACAGATTTGCTATCAACCTGTTAGGAAAACAGAAACTTGAAACAAGCTGTTGAATTTTTAAGTTTGAAAGCCTGCAGGTCGCGGACTCGAATCCAAGGACCTGAAAACTAGAGTTTTATCGGCCTGACTTATACCAACATTTAAGTAATAGATAAAGCACGAGCAGCCGATCTCTGTCCGATGCGAATGCTTTATCTTACTTATCAAACGGACGCATCTAAATAGCCATGTTTTCAAACTATTTTTCGGGTTGGAGTGGTTTTAACTTAGTAAATTGTGGAAAAAGTTTATGTAAGTCAAGGCGAAATATCTTACCGATTTACAGATATTGATTAAACCTTCCTTTCTTTTGAATTTTCCTCATGAATTATAAATGAGTTTAATAATCATTATTATTGTTTAGATGACGCGTAATTACGAAGAAAAGAAAGTATATTTTTAAATAACATTTCGGTTTTTAATTTTTAATATTCTGTTTGTTTTTTTGTAAAGTTAAGAATCGGTTGTCTTATTTTATACTCGGTTACAGACTTGCTTGAAAATCGAATTTTACGTGTACCCGTAATACCTAAGATTCAGTTTCAGATTAACCAAAATACCGATAAATCGTTTGCCAAAACACTAAAAATAAAATGACCTCAATGGAAACTCCGAATAGACTGGGTTCTGGTTACCCTGCACGAGTAATGATTGGCTGAAGGTTTTTACAACTACCAATCATAGCCCGTCCAGGTTACCCAGAACCTCGTCCTTCCGAGGTTTCCGAAGCGGCCAATTCAAACCCTTCACTTTTCTTTTTTTTTTTTTCGTTTGCATTTCTAGAACACTTTGTCGTTTTGTACATATCCGTTCGTTTTTGATCTGACCGCAAAGTACACTCTTTTGCAAACTGACGCGAAGTTTCAAATGCAGGTAAGTAAAGGGAGTTTAAGAAATGTCAAAACTGTATCCTTCAACCTAATCCCCGGCCAAACGGCGCACGATACTCGATGATAGCCGACGGTCTATCATCGACTACCATTCACATTCGCTTTAGACCTTCAAATAAGTTTAATTTTTTTCCATTAGAATATCGCCCCTTGACTGGTAAAATCCTCTGACATTAGTCAGGGTAAAATATTAGTGAGTTCACGTTCGTAGACTAAACGGCGAACGTCAGGCGAAGGTAAAGTTCTTTTTCTATAGCATATAACAAGAAAAGGAAGCTTTCGTGTGAAAGTAAAACTCTGAATAACAATCGTGACTTAAACAAGCAAAACGGAAGGTGACGACTTGAGTAAAGAAACTCTACAAACAAAACAACTCTGGGCCCGGTTGTTCAAAGGACGATTACCACTAATCTTAGGTTAAAATTTAATCGGCTCTTTTATTCGGCGTGTTCTGCTTAGTAATTTTAATTGAAACGTTCGAATTGAAACGAAGAAAACCTTTCTATATTAGAATAATATCTTAACAGAAAACTTTGAACATCCTTTCCCAAATTTGGAGTATTTCATCCACAAACTTTTCACTAATCCTGGATTAACGTAGTCGCCTTTCCAACAACCCGGCCCAGCTGTTTAAAGTCAGACGACCAGCGAAAGTTCGCCAAGTTCGTTATCTCAGAAAAACGATTTCTGGACCGTAGACGTGAATCGAACCCACAACCTTCTGATGCCCTGTGAGAAGCTCCAACCATTGAGCACCAAGACAAATGGTGAGCTGAGTTTCAGGTTCGTCATATGTGCAGCCCAAGGGGAAGCCACGATACGATGATAATGATGGAAATACTGAAACGTCTGAGTCTTTGTAGCTTAATGGTTAGAACGTCTCACTGGTCATCAGAAGGTCGCGGGTTCGATTCCCGTCTAGGGCTCAGAAATCGTTTTTCTGCGTTAACGAACTGCACGAACGTTCGCTGATCGTCTTATGTATGCCAGGATCCCACATGAACCAAAGCGTTGTACTGATCATTCAGTATCTACTGTATCATATTTCAGTACCTACTTAGAAAATCTTGTTAATCAAACTGTTGAATGCCAAGAACCCAGAGAAACTCTCAGCTCCAGACGGACTCGAACTCTTAACTTTCTGAATGCTAGCCAGACGCTTTAACCATAGAGCCACAGGACTAGATGCCAGAGCAAGGTTACCTTCGGTATTTTAACCTGGAACGAGCTAATCGGCAATGACTTGCTGGACTGCACGCCGTTAGGTGCTACGAACAATTTTTGATGAAAGTATTAATTTATTTTTAGACTGCTGTTCAGAGTGCTCACAATGCCAACATCGGCAACTTGCTAATCAAGGGGATCATACACGAAGTTATAAGTCCTTTTCTTGTGCTTCGTGTGAAAAGGGACAACATCGTCAACGACACGTTAAGTCAAATGATAAGGCTGGGAGTGATGGATTACAAGAAACCACTTCAAGTAAGTATTGGGTACGGCAACGTTTGCAGCGGTATCAACGAGAGAAACATTCAACAAGTACAACAACAGTGTTTCAATTCTATTTCAGAATCATCCTCAGGGTAATATGAAATGATAAATTCACATTAAACCTACACTGCCGA
>JBAHVQ010210795.1:0-12125 GCA_036872915.1 Nanipora kamurai
CACACTTCAGTTCCACTTGAGTGCATCTCACTTGAGTCTCACTCAAGTGTGAGTGTGAGTGAGCTTTTAGAATACAGCTGTTAGAATCTTTATTCTGTTTTCGAAATGGCGTCCATTTGCAGTAGATACAAAAATTCAGCCATCCAGCAATAAAGATAATAAGACAACCCCGCAAAGTCGTATTGAAAACAAGATAAGGAGTAACAATGGCAAAATATTCAATAATATAAAGCACAGTGAAAATTATCCACTTTATGGCATTTCTTGTCATCTGCGGGAAATTAGAAATTAAATGCCATTTGAAAGGCTGATTAGTTTTAAGCCCACGTATTTAAAACTTTATGGCATGGCACAAGTATGACCGAAAATAACAGTTTTTGTTTTCTGCCATGGTACTGTTATGATTTGTATCGGTCATGTACAATTAATTGTTCACAAGGCCCCGACGCAAAACCAAAAAAGTCCCAGTCGTCCTTACCATCACTGCTTGGATCTCTAAATTGAAGAAAGCCCCACTTGCCTGAAAAAGTGCCAAGACTAACTGATCATGCCGATGGCCAATAAATCCTCAATAGCAGACGACTATTGAACATTTGCCAAGCTCGTTCTCTCAGAAAAACGATTTCTGAGCCCTAGACGGGGAATCGCACCCGCAACCTTCTGATGACCGGTGAGACACTCTAACCATTGAGCTACCACCACTCTGATGGTGAGGATTATTATTATTATTATTATTATTATTATTATTATTATTATTATTATTATTATTATTTAAATTTATTTTAAATGCAGTAGCCTTTCAGTTGCCTGATTTTCAAAGGGCCGTATGATATTACAAGGAACTAGTCTACAAATACCCTATACTAAATAATTATCACATAGTAACATAGACAAGTAGGTCTTTTACATATACATTTTCAACACAAATATACATCTAGGTTATATAATTATTAGTAATGGTTATTGTATAAAAAGTCGGATGACTGTTACGGTCTGACTAGCTCTCTACATTGCGATTTTTATCGTTGATTAAGTTTTTAAAAGATTCTGTAGAGAGCTGTTCATACACATCAATAATTTCTGATGGTAATCCATTCCAGGACACAGCTCCGCGGTAGGAATAACTAGTTTTTAGGAGGTTTGTTTTAGGCTTACTTAAGTAAAATTTTCGGTCATTGCTTCTCAGATTGTATACGTTATTGGGGGTAGTAGTAAATAACTCTGATATGTAACTCAGCGCCACTCCTTGCAATGCCTTAAATGTCATCAACTGCTCTCTCTTCTTGAGAGTGGTTTCAATTGGTTCCCAGTCTAGCTTTCTGAATATCTTCGAAGGTCTAGTTTCGTAGCTTCAACCCGTTATCACTCGAGCCGCCCTTTTTTGTAGTTTATATAATTTGTTTATGTGTGTGTTATTTCCGGCGTACCACACAGTCGAACAGTGAAGTGGGGTAGAACAAGCGTGTTATACATGGTCGTTAGTGCATTTTGTGTAACAAAATTCTTTGCTCTTCTCAAGAGACCAATGTTTTGTGAAATTTTTTTACATTGAGCATCGTTATGTTCTTCCCACTTTAGCTGATCATCTATAATTATTCCTAGGACTTTTTTTTTGGTACTCGTTTTATCTTTTGATCACCAATTGATATTTGCGGATAATTGGAGATGGAGTTTAATCTTTGCCTTGATCCAGTTATCATGCATTCAGTTTTTTTACGTTCAGGGTTGGCTTGTTGGCATTAAGCCATTTATCAACGTTGTACAGGTCTATGTTAATTTTACGTTCGATGTCTGCGGGTGACTAGCCTCGACATAACAAGTTTGTATCATCCGCAAACATACAAGCGTGTGTTGTTTCGAGACCGTTCGGAAGGTCATATATATATATATAATAGGAAGTACATATGACGAATCTGCACCCTAGCTCACCATCTGGGTCGTGGTAGCTCAATGGTTCGAGCATCTCACCAATCATTAGAAGGTTGCGGGTTCGATTCCGGTCTAGGGCTCAGAAGTCGTGTTTCTGAGATAACGAGCTTGACGAACGTCCACTAGTCGTCTGATATTTACCAAGCTCCCACATAAACCAAGTTTGTGTTCAGCATTAAATCCTAAATAGTTTGGCAAGCTCATCCGGTAAGGATCATCAGTCACACATCGTCTGTCAGAAGAATATGCCAGCCATTCCGTGACAAACTGTATTGACTGACAATCCTTCCATAAGTTCAGAAGTGATCCCAAGGTCTGATAATTTGATTTATCAACCTCTGGATAATCCATTTCCATGGCAATACAGGTGCCACGTTTGGCATAGTATTTCTCAAGTAACTGCATCGGAAATACCACAAATCCTTGTGGCAATTCCAAGGCCAACTTTAACGGCGGACCAGCATCTTTGATAAGGTAGCTGCCAGCCTCATACATGAGCATATTTCCAAAAGACCTTCCTTTACAAGAGTTTTCAGAATAATATATGGTTTCCACAGCCAAAATCCAGCCCCTTTTCTCCGAAACAGAATATTTTTATGCTCACGACGGAAGTCAGCTTTTATTGAACACAAGTCTAGAGCTTTTCTTACAAGAGCGCTGGACGCAACATGATTGTTGGAGAGCTCATAGCAGCTTTCACCAAAGGTCAGAAAAAAATTTTGGAACTGGTAACGTCTTTGCAAATACGTTATAATATCTTGCTTTCTCCGTAGTTTTTGTAATATTTGTATATGTTATTAATGTAAAAAGTACATGTCTAGTAGACAAAACATAAACGTCTGGTCGGAGTGTGTCTGCGTATATCGTATGGTACACGATTAAGTATCAACATTAACTTAGTAAATATCAACTCTATTATGTTACAGCCCCCTTTTAAGTTAATTATAAGGTTTCTAGTCGATTACGAGAAATGTTCAAGGATAATGTCTTACTAGTTCATGTTTGACAATCAATAAGTCTGACAGCAATGTGGTGCTATTTCCCCGACGCATATCAAACAATTTTTGGTATTTCTGGAGTCCGATAAGAAGACGTTACATTCCTGGAGGTGCTTGTGAGTGGGGCTTCTTCACGATAGGCTCTAGTGGCTTATGGTTGCTTTGGACATATACATTGGTACCATACATATAGCAGTGGAACTGTTCGAAGCCAAAAGGGATTGCAAATAGCTCCTTTTCTATTTGTGCGTAATGTTTTTCAGCGTTAGTTAAGGACCTGGATGCGTAAGCAATGGGGTGTCCTTTTTGTAAGAGACATGCCCCTAATCCGGGTTGTGAAGCATCCATTTTTAGGAAGGTTGGTTTTTTTACGTCATAAAATCTAAGGACTAGATTGCTGATTGGGATTTTCTGGATCTTTTCTAAACTTTGGTCATGTTCATGATACCATAACCAGATGCATCTTTCTTGGCAATGTTCATAATTGTGCCGTAATTTCAGACACGTTTGAGATAAACGATGACAAATAATTGACCATTCCTAGAAGACGTTGGAGGTTTTGCTTGTTTTCTGGTCGAGCCATGTTTGCAATGGCTTCTGCTTTGGATTCATCTGGTTTGAAGCCATCAGCACCAATGATACCACCAAGGTATTTTACTTCTTTCACTCGGAGTTGAATCTTGTTATTGTTAAATTTAATGTTACTTTCTCTTGCACGATTGAGTACTTGCCTCAGGATTATGTTAGGTTCTTCGTTATCTTTGCCAGTAATGGTGATATCATCGTGTACAGCTAGGACACCATCAATACCACCAAAATTATCTTCAACGGTCTTCTGTGCAATGTCGGATGCACAGCAAATTTCAAATGGCATTCTGTTAATTCTGTACCTTCAGAAAGGAGAATTGAAAGTACATAGTTTTGAGGATTGTTTGTCAAGTTTTTAATGCCAGTAACAATTGGCCACGTCGATGAATGTAAGTAGTTCCTTACCACCGAGTTTACTCGATATCGTTTCAATCGAGGGAGGGTTGTAATATTCTCACTTGACAGCGTTGTTCAGATCCTTTGGATCAAGGCAGAGGCGTAGAGAACCTTCTTTTTTCTCGACAATTATCAGACTGTTAACCCAGTCGCTCGTCTTGACGGATTTGCTGATGGCACCAGTTTTTTCTAGTTTGGTGAAGGTCTTTTTTAACTTCGGCATCAGGCTGAGGGGTACTTTTCCAGGTGGATGTATCTTTGGTTGTGCGTTTTCTTTTAATTCGATATGGTATTCACCTGCGACTTGTCCTAAGCTAGAAAAAACATCGCTAAATTCTCGCAGAATAGCACCATCATTGCTTGTTTTTACTTCGTCGACAGTAATTAGCTTTAGATCTTGGCAAGTTTTCAATCCAAGAAGCGGTGTGGTGTGTTGTAAAGAGACAACATAGAAGTTGGCTGCTATTTCTTTTTCTTTTATGGCGATTTTCATTTGAACTTTTCCTTTTAGAGGCACATTTCCTCCTCCATTGGTAGTTATCTTTGTTCTGGTCGAGGGAAGCTGTCCGTCTTGCTCAAGAGTATGATATAGATGTTCCATGTTAATGTTGTAAATGATGTTAATATGTTGCATGGCGCACCAGTAACTAACTTAAAGGAGATTGGATTACCATGGACACTCAGCTTTCTGATATGTTCATTGTTAGTGTTGGTTTCCCCAGAGCATATTTCATTTATGAATAACTCATTTAAACTTAGTTCACTTTTGTCTGTGTCTATGGCGTCGACCTTATTTTTATTTTGTGAATTTTTGTGACCTTTGCCGATTTCGTATAATACATTTTGCGAATTTTTTTTTTTCTTTTAATTCTGTCATAAGAGACTAGGACAATATACAAACATTGATATTGTTATAAATTTGGTCAGCGGATTTACACTCGTGACGAGCACGTGACAGGTCGGAAAAACCGCTGCGCATGCACCTAATTATCGATATAATTAGATTCAAAATGGCGAAAAAAACTTCGTAAAAGAACGACGACGAAACGGCGCCTTTTGAGACATTAATAAAAGTTGACCAAGATTATTTTTGGATTAAACAAGAAGCTGCAGTAGTTCTGCAAACAACGAATGGCCTTTCTTAGCGATCGATTGACCACCTAAAATGTATGCGCCATTTTGTTTAACCAGGTTTTTCCGGAGCTCGTAAATTGCTAAACGCTGGCAAGGGTTACTCACAATACAGTGATAAGGCCGGGTTGAATTTGTTGAGGTTTTACTTTACGAAAATATGTTTCCAGTTGATTAAACAAAAAAATATATTTAAAGAAGAAAAATCCGTGATGACGAATATTTTTTATTACAAAAACAAATTTTCAATTCAGTCATCATAACGTTTTCGAGCTCATTCGGTTTCGAACAAAAAAAGAAATGAGCCTCGCGAGCCGATAATCTATAATTTAAACAATTAGTTTTTAAAAATTAAACCCACTAATGTCCGGTGGTTAGTCTAAATTAAATAAACAAGTTGTAAATCGGGTGAGTGCTGCATTATTTTTGTAAAAAACGGAACACTGAGAAATCTGTAGGTGGCTAGGTCCCTTTGTAAACAGTAAATGTGTATCTGAAAATAATTTTTTCCGGGTTTCCCGCCCTTTTTTAAAATCCTCAACCCAGCTTGTTAAATGCTGGACAAATTGCTAGCCAACAGAGTAGTTTTACTTCTAGATCAGACGGACATGGAACGTATTTACTAGTTGTTTTGGACATGTCAGCAATTTTTCTGCGGTAACAAGGATTTAAACGATCAATAAACCTTTGCGTTCGTCACTTCAAACAACTTTCAAAATAGAACTTGTGTCTATTTCACTTGTGTCTTTCCTCTTACGAGTACACGGGAGAGTTCAGAACGTATTCTAAAGGTTTTTGAGAATATTTCCTTACTTGTTGGAACCAAGGAAAACATCTCAGCCAAGTCAGCATTACAACATGGAAAGTACATAGGAAATTTCTATAAAATTCATGCAAAATTGACCATTACCACAGCAATGAAATTTTACTCATGGAAAATATTTATTAGTTGATATAAAAATGTAACAATTCAAAAGCCATGTGGAAATAACCTACAGTATAATTACATAGGGTGACATAATTTGACGTTTCTTCGCCAGTAAACATCTTGTACACCTTACATCAGTAGAACACTTGGCTTATAGATGAATTTCTTCAAACATTACACAGCAAAGATGACCACCACTCATGAAAGAAAACCTTGACGAAAATATTGCTATTGTAACTGCAGATTATCCTACATGGAAATATTTTAAGAAGCTTATTGTTAAGGCATTTAAAAAAGGTGAAGGAAAGAAGTAAGCTGAAAATATGTCAGTGTATATTAGACAGGTTTCTATAGAAAAACATGCTGGCACCCAAGTGCACGTATGGCTGAATGCATGAGCTGACTTCAACGTTATCAATACATTACCTCGCATTATTTTACTTCTTCATCTTCTTATTCTCCAGTTGAGCCCAGCTTTGATAAAAAATTCCTTGAAATCCTTTATAATTTGGCAGGGGCTTTTCCATAAAGTGCTAAATACTCAGAAGTTAACCGTCCTTTTAGCTCGGCCACTTTTCTTAATGTTGTACAAGACTGCTTTTGGTAAAAACAAGACCATGTCAACTACACCCAAATGCTACCGGACTGCAACCCTGACCTTGGCAGCTTCTGGTAGATGGTCGGCTGCTCGTGATATGATATTTGTGAAGTATTGCATCAATCCAAACATTTACCTTCGAATTATAAACCTCTCTAGCCATCCACATGCGTCCGATTGAAACTTGCGGTCGTCTTTGTCGCACATCTGGTAAACTTAATTATCTACGTGTTCAATGATGAACCGCATGAAAAACGGCAAAATTGTAAGCCATATATCAACTTAAATCTCTCTCCCTCGCATTAAAACAACTTGTAAACATCGCCAATTTCACGGTTCAAGTCGGCAGATTTATGGTCTGTGCAAGGCCCCAGTGCTGAAATCTATTGACCGATCAGCGGTTTTTCCCATGCACCTGTCATTGCATACATGAAGTTTTTCTGGGATTTTCCGATTTTAGATTAATTGTAATGCAGTGCTGTTAGTCTCTCGTGTGTAGAATTTAAACAAGGAATAATCGAATCTGGTCTTTTACGACATTAATTTGGTGCCGTGACCAGGATGGAGGAGACACAAAGAACTCAACACTCAAAAAATGGTCATAGAGCCCATATGACGAAGCTTTTCAATAAAGCCGCGAAAACTATGGAAGACGAAGACCCAAACGCCATGCAGATTGTTTTGTTCTACAGCACAATTGAACGACTCACAAGGAAAAGGACCGTAATAAACGAACTAAACCCGAGGATACTCGCCGCATTCGAAGACCCATATAAACTGGAACAAGAAATCATCGACAAAGAGGATATTGAAAGCCAAATCATCGAGAAAACCGTTCAGATAAGTCCCTTTATTTTGTCTGCCGTTCAGAAATCCTGTGAAAAGTCACAAGGTCTGGGATCAGGTTTTCCAAACGCAAAACCTTTCAGAAACCTCACCATCACAACTCCGATCATTAAACCAAGAAACACCAACAACTTCCAGCTCAACTGAGACTATTATTAATTCAGGAAGCCTTAATACTTCAATGTCGAACAATCTTTGAGTTATCCAAATTCCCTTAAGTACTCAAGCTAACCCTATCACAACTACAAATTGTATTGGTCGTCTGCCGAAGTTAAACCTGCCAACCTTTTCTGGAAATCCGCTGCATTGGCTCACGTATTGGGACTCATTCGATGCTGCAGTCAATTCAAATCCGAATCTTGAAGGGATTCAAAAGTTGAATTATTTAAGAGCACAGCTAAACGCTAAACTTTGTTTTAGTCGCTGGAGTCATCATAAATCCTCAGCTTGCCAATCAAAGAACTGCTGTCGCAAGTGTAAGGGTAAACATCATACCAGTCTTTGCACCGTTGATCCCAAACAGCCAGAAAACACTCCACCATCGCCAAGTCATAATGAGAATTCCCCAAGTGTCCGCATACATACCACCATAACTCCTGTCCTCCCTTCATTTGCTCCCACGAAAACAATAACACCCCTTAGACAACCATGGTAACAGTTGGCGCCCAACACACCTACTGTGAAGCAAACATACTTTTAGATGAAGGAGAGCAAAGATTATTCATCACCAAAGAGTTGGCTGCCCAGCTACACCTTCAACCCACAGCAAGTGGATCTATTAGCTAAACCGCCTTTGCTGTTTAAACGTCAGCTGCAAAAAACCTAGAATCCACCATTGTCAATATCAGTACAGATACCGGTGAAGACATCCCACTACGCAAGCCTGTTGTTGAAAGAATCGCAACACCCCTTCAACTTCGATCACATGATCAAATCCAGAATATCCAACATCTCAAAGACTTCCATCTTGCTCAGCCAGTAACCAGTGACGAAAACTTTGAAATTTCATACCTCGTTGGAGCCGATTGTTATTGGGACATTGTTGAAGATAAGGTCATCCGTGGAAATGGTCCAACTGCTCTGCAATCCATAATTGGCTACCTCCTTTCTGGACCACTGCGGTGTACCCAACCTGTAGATACTGTTGCCAACTTTCTGCAGATATCAACATCCTCCAAGGAGGAAGAATACGACCTACAATGATTTTGGTTTCTCGAATCTATGGGTATTGCAACACCGACCAAGGATAATCCACATAAACATTTCCTCGAAGAATACCAAGCGAGCTTACACTGTTTCACAAGAACATTGTTTTCAAGTATAGTGAAATGATTACGACAGTAGACCTCAAGGCAACAAAATTATAATTGAAAGGATTGATAGTAGACCACAAGGTAACAAAAATACAGTTTGGCAAACAATTTTGCTAAATTAATAGACATGAATTTACATATTGCAATTCAGTGCTGTTGGAAACTTATTCTGTTAGCTGAGTCGACGAGTTTCATGTCTAATATGAAAGAAAGCTACCTTAAATGGGAAAAAAAACCCGCGAAAAAGTACCCACTGTAGGAGGAATTATCACACTCTGTTACCTTAGTCCGTGAAACTAGTGACAGTTACGCAAAACCTGACCAAAAACATTGCCTCGTATAGTCAAGTGGGCGCATAACTGATTGTTTTGGGAGCATCCGCAAAGTTCTCAACTTCAACCTTACAAAATTCGTTTAAGATTCACTCACAGGGACACCAAGCGCAGGATCCGAAAAGATCACCAACAAATTCGGGTTTGCATGGGAAAATTCTGAAATAAACGGCAAGAGGTAAAGTTGTTCACCTGCTAAACTGCAGCAAGGTCTGTCTTAAATTATCGGTAAGTGATTGGCCCTTCAAACTCCCTGAAGTGTTTTCTCGCCAATGTTTCCCGTCATTTGGATGTTTTTGATATATAATGTTCACCATATCCTCGTAGTTACTTCGGGAACCGTAAAAATCTCATTGGTGAAGGAAAGTGAATTAAAATTAGTCACTTTTTAAGCTAAGTGACAGAGTTAATTTGTGGCAGCAATTTCACTTTTGAATGAAAACGTACCACAACTACCATGATGCATTGAGATAGCTAAAATTGTCCATTTATGGCAACATCTTTATGGCAATATCTTGAATGGAACGAACCACTCCCTACCAAACTCGCCAGCTCATAGATCACCATCGCTAATGATATTCAGGATGCAACAAAACTGACGTTCCCAAGGTGCTATTTCACCGTCTCGAACATTCAACCAGATCACCCCCGCGTTTTTGCTGATGCGAGTACAGTCGTCTACGACTATGTACGGAAATCAAACATAAATGGTTATCGCTAAAACACGAGTTGCACCCATTAAAGAGTTAACACTATCCCAGCTGGAACTTATGGCCGCGTTAAATGCAGCAAGACTAGCAAATTTTGTAAAACAAACTCTGAAACAAAGATACAACGGTTTGACAATCAAGCTATGGTCAGATAATGGAATCGTCCTTCATTGGTTGCATAGCAAGAAACCTCTAAATCAGTTCATCACAAACCGTATACGAGAAATTAAGGATCAGTTTCCCACAACGCACTGGTACCATTGTCCAACGAAAGATAAACCTGTGGATTCACTCACCCGTAGAATAATAACCCGCAGAAAAGCGCAACAATTCCACACCTCGGTCCTCTGGCAACGTAGTCCAGATTGGTCTGCTAACCGATCACTGCGGCCATCCTGGGTCAATCCAAGGTTCTCCATGTTAACACAACCACTAGAGATAAAGACGTAACTATCCACGAACTGCAACCATCAACGACCCAAACCGGCGTTCATCAAATCATTGATGGATACAGGTGCAGTACATGTTTGTGGAAGGTGATTGTCCAAGTTAGTGCAGTCTTGAGAAAGACTGATGGTGGAAAGACTACACTAACCTAGACGATCAACTTCCACAAACATGTAACGATTCTCCCAGGCTCAAACCATTTACTTTACAGGTACGGTAGTACACTGAACAAACTGTTTAACGTTACAGCCTACATTTCCAGAGTGGTGAAAATTCTTTAGAAACAACCGAGTAGTGTAGGAACATCTGCTGTCCAAAAGAAGCATCAATCACAATGCAAATGGATCCAAAGCTGCCAAGCTTTAGTACACAGTAAGGAAATAAATAACACTCGATCCCAGTCGAAGATGCGTTTACCACCAGTGCGACAACTTTGTTTGTTTATTGACAACGACAGTTTTCTCAGTCGTGGGGGGAGGATCCATAATACACCGCTTACAGAGCGAGCAGAATTCCCTTACCTTCTTCCACCAAACCACTCACTGCACTCGTCGTCTATGATGCCCACGCCGATCAGCTCCACACTGGCACTACCTCAACACTTACCGCACTGCGCCAAAACTTTTGAATCATCTCAATGCGTCGGTATGTCCAGAAACTGCTGGAACAGCATACAATGCCCCAGATTCCCCTCCTCTACCAAAGATAAGAATGCATCAGACAAATTCATTCTCAGTCACCGGGGTTGACACTGGACCATTATACGTACGATCGAGCAATAACAAAACTAAGAGCTACGTATGTCTATTCACCTGCGCCGTAGTTCGAGAGATACACCTGCAAGTTGTTCCAGACCTATCCGAAAAGAGCTTTCTTCAAGCATTTCGCAGATTTGCAAGTCGCAAGTCTCTTCCCAGTCACATGGTATCGGACAACGCCTCGACTTTTAGAGCGGGAGCAGACGAACTTAAACGATTATTCCAACCGCCGTTCCTAAAGTAAGCATTCACAAGTCGAGGTATCAACTGGCAGTTCATACTCAAACGGGTCCTATCATTTGGAAGTTTCTGGGAGCGACTCATCGGACTATCGAAAAAAGCCCTCAAGGGAAGAGTATTAGAATTACTTCTCTACCTTACCCAGTCAGCGAAGATGAATTAATGGATGCAGATTATGGGGATGAATCGCAGGTAAGACGGCGGAACAAAATACAAGCAGCAGTCCGACAACGTTTCTGGGCTCGATGGTGACATGAGTATCTAACATCTCTGCGTAAATTTCATAGGACCAGTGGATACAATGAACAGACCATCAAGGAAGGTGAAGTAGAGCTGGTCGATAACGACAAACCCAGATGTCCTTGGAAACTAACTGTGATAGTCAGTCTCATACGAGGAAACGATGACCCAGTTCGAACTGTTACATTCGAACAAAGAATGGCCACACGAACAGACCATTGACCACTATATGACTGGACTGTAGATGAACTTCTGGAAAAAGTCGCCAACAGTCCGCCATTTTTGTATGTCATTAGCCCTCTTCAACCACCCACGTGTAAGATGTGTTTCATGAGACCAAAAAGGGGCGTGGGACCAAACTAGAGAGAATAGTGAGTTTAGTGAGTTTACAACGTTTTGAAAGCTAAAAACAGTTGTCGGTAAACCGAAACTTTGACTAAATTCGCATATCTTTTACAAGTTTCCCATCGGAAGATCATTCTGAATGTTTTTTATGTAGCATTACTCGTCGGAAACTCGTCGGATAACACACGAAGGTGGCGCCGATCAATTGAGGACATTTTTGGCAATACAAAAGTATCAAAGAGTTGCAGTGCAAACATTTCAAATAAACGACAAATTTTTTAATTGTATACATGTTTCGGCATACTTATGCCATCTTCAGTACAGTG